>WBZZ01004660.1:120000-132500 GCA_019918135.1 Paulinella micropora
TGTATGTATGTATGTATGTATGTATGTATATATGTATGTATGTATGTATGTATGACGTTTGCATGCGTGTTGTCAGCCGAAGCCGACCCTTCCGCTGCGCGCCGGGGAGGTGTTGGTCGAGATCGGGGCCGCCACCGTCAACCTAGACGACAT
Organism: Paulinella micropora; assembly: GCA_019918135.1. NCBI lineage: Eukaryota > Cercozoa > Imbricatea > Euglyphida > Paulinellidae > Paulinella > Paulinella micropora. The sequence continues at coordinate 120,154 of WBZZ01004660.1, forward strand.
CTACCTGCAACAAGGTCAGCTACTCTCTGCTGACTTGGTCGCGGCTTTCTCCTTGCCGTTATTGATTGTGTTTTTTATCATTTCATTCACGCATGAATTATTGTACGACTTCTGCTCTTTTCGCAACGATCGCTTCGTTGACTGGCTGCACTCGTCATCCCATCACTTTTTTTGCCCCCTCAGCTGCGGTTTGTATTTTTACTCCCTGTCTTGTCTGCCAGGCTCATTCATAGGTGGCGTTCCCTTTGCTCAGGTAGAACCGGCCGTCCTTTTTGTCGCCCTCGCTCTTGCTAATCTTGTCTTTTGTTCTTGTTGCTGCTATTCTTGCGTTTTACTCATTGTTTTTCTCCCTTTTCCCCTCCATTCCCCCCCCCCCCCCCAAAAGTTTTTCTTCCACTTTTGCCTTGTCCTGCTTGCCTGAAAAGCCTCGTTTGTACTCTCTTATATGCATCCTCTTGCACACCCACTTCTTCGTCCATGCCTGGCTTTCTGTTGCTGCACGTTTTGTCTCCTCTTGTTTTCTTTGGTTGGTTCTATCGTGTCAGGCTCGCACGCCCACCGTCAAACACCCTGCCGTCCCCGGTAAGAGCCTCACATCTGCCCCGCACCCCCCCCCCCCCCAACCCCACCCCACCCCGCGACCGCTTCTTTGCCCTCCACCCACAAATTACACTTCTCTTTTTTTTTGTTTCATGTGCTACATTGCTGACTGCTCTGTTTGCCACCTGCCAACTTCTAACTGCTCTCTTGGCCCAATGCATACTCGCCCGTTGCTTTGTTTCCACTTCGGCTTGCTCTATTGATTACTCTTCGAATTAGTATTGCCTGTGCGCTGGCTGACTTTGCGCATATGCCTAGGTGCCGACTTTGCTGGGATAGTGCGCGGGCTAGGCAAAGGAGTGACTGGTACATGACAGCTGCAGACAGTAGAGGGTGGCGGCATTTTATTTGATTGTTTGTTATTTTCTCCACTTTTTTTTTCTCTTTTTTTTGGGGGGGGGGGGGGGGGGGATCGTCGCGCTAGTTTACCCCTTGCTGGGGTTTTCAGTGTCCGAAGCTTAGCGTTTTTCGGAACAGTTGGAATATTCTTTGCGCTGCAGCACCTCACAGGCTAACAGACATGTTCGGAAATGGCGCGAGTCTCTTGTGATTGTTTGGCCATTTCCCTGTATGTATGTACGTATGTATGTATGTATGTATGTATGTATGTATGTATGTATGTATGTATGTATGTATGCGGCGGTGAAGCCAGCCGTATCAGACCATGTACGCCATCCACCATTGAAACAATCTCAAAAATTCATATACTAAATTATTTTTGCCAAATTTTGACGGGAATTACGGTCAAAATTTTTGTTAATGCTGAGAATCAGCAATATCGACCATTCGACAAACAGTGGGTGTTTTCCATTCAGGCGTGAGCGTAGGCGATCGAGTAGTAGGATTGCAAAAAACACCTTTTCTTCACCAACCAGGTACTTTCTCATAACATTCTCATACATACATACATACACACATACATACATACATACATACATATGTACGTACATGCATATGCTATATTATTTATTTATTTATTTATCCATGCATACATGCATGCATGCATACATACATACATACATACATACACATACACTTCCTTGGGCCTGCTCTTATGTGCTCCCTTTCCTAATCTTTCCTACACTCCTGAGAAACACACTAACAAGTAGAAAAGCGCAGGGACATCTGCTTATACTTCCTACTGTACACGCCTGCTGTGAAAAGCGGTTTTGTGTGCATGTGGCAGTGTTATTTGGCTCGTGCACACATACACCCACACAAACACCCACACACACACACACACACACACACACACACACACAACACTCTCCGTTTCTATCCATCTCTCTCCTTTCTTGCTCCCTTTTCCCCCAACGTTCTCTACGTCTCTCGATTCTCTCTATCAATATCTCTCTGTATTACCTCTCTCTCACTTACGAACAAACACTGACAGGCACATGGGCGGAATACACGGTGGCGCCGCAAGAGAACGTGTTTCTGCTGCCGCCCAATCTCACCCTGGCGCAGGGCGCAGCGCTGGTCCACACAAAGACATCAACACTCTATCTCCATATCAAACTCTATCTACTTGGTCAAGATTAAATTTTACATTATTGTTGTAATCACTATTGTTTTTGTTCCTGCTGGCACCCAACTCAGCCTTGTTCAGGGCGCAGCCTTGGTCTTCGTAAGTTTTGTATATACATACGTGTGTATGTATGTATGTAATGTATGTATGTATGTTGTATGTATGTATGTATGTATAGGTAGGTAGGGATGTATGTAATGTATGTATGTATGTATGTATGTATGTATGTATGTATGTATATTATGCAAGCATGCATGCGTATATGTATGTATGTATGTATGTATGTGATGTGTGCTGCTGGGCAGGTGGTGCCTGCCATGATGGCATGTGCTATGGTGGACCGCGCCAAACTGCCCCTCAAGCCACAGCCGCAGGTTTCCACAACACACCTTTCTTTTTTTTTTTTTTTTTTTTTTTTCTTATTTATTTATTTATTTATTTATTTATTTATTTATTTATTTATTTATTTATTTATTTATTTATTTTACTCACACGAGGTAGGACCTTTCTATCTGAATAGTTTATTGTATCCACATATCTCTTTTGGAGAGGCATGTCGATCATGTGCATATTTGTTCTATGTTCAGAAGTTGCTGGTGGTGGGTGCTTCTGGCGGCATCGGAGCAGTACTGGTCAGACTAGACATACATGCAGACATACATGCATGAATGCGTAACATGAACGTATCTGGTTTTTGGACTGCAGCCGAACCCTGCCTATATCTATATCTATATCTATATCTATATCTATATCTATATCTATACCTATACCTATATACCTATGTCTATGTCTATGTCTATGTCTATGTCTATGTCTATATCTATATCTATATCTATATCTATATCTATATCTATGTCTATATCTATGTCTATATCTACATCTATATCTATACATATATCTATATCTATCTATATCTGTATCTGTTTCCCTGCGCAGCGATCTAGCGCTCCGCCCATATTTGCTCTACCTTGCCTCCCTTTGCCACGTGCTGCATTCCTGTCTGCATATTTTCCTTTTTGCACCATCCACCACAAAGGACGGAGGGTGACAAGATAGGTGTGCTTCACTTTGCATGAAGAATCAAGTGTTTTGTCTGTTGATATCTGTGCGTTAGGTGCAGTTTTTGAAGGCTCAGGCTCACGTCAACTCCAGAGTGCACATCACGGGAGTATGCAGCGGGGCCAACGCGGAACTAGTGAAACAGCTAGGTCAGCGAGCGGAGAGAAAGCACACATACACACACACACACACATGCTTGCTCTCTCTCTCTCTCTCTCTCTCTCTCTCTCTCTCTCTCTCTCTCTCTCTGTTTCTCTCAATTGGAGACGATGTCAGACAATAGAGGAGAGAGAGAGGAGGGGCAGGGGGGGGAGGAGGGGGAGGGGGGGGGGCACGAGAGAACGAAAGACTAGGCGAGACGACACATGAGACAACAGCTGTGAGAGGAAAGGAGTGCCACTGATGTCTTACCTACATGCATCTCTGATCACCACCCCATCTATGCCACCTTTCACACCCCAATCACACATAAGAAAAATAATAAGAAAATCCTAAGTAATAAGAGATAGAACTAAATAACGACACGCCCAATAATTATATAAATAAGATACATACAGTTATAAAGACAGTGGTTGAAAAGTATGAAAAACGTATAAAGAAGCGAAAATGGAAACAGATATTAACCAAGCTCTTTAATAAAGCTATAGAACATAACCAATACCCAGATACACTAAAAATAACTAAAGTTATTGAAATATATAAAGCTAAAGATAGAACGCTGCCTGAGAACTACAGACCCATCTCGCTACTGCCGATCATCGCCAATGTATTTAACACTATACTCAACAAGCAACTGATGACCCACTTTACCAGGTACGACATCCTCTCCCGAACTCAATATGCTTTCCGACTACATTCGAACACGACAATCACCACACAAACCATCCTAAACCACATCCAAAACCTCAAAGGCCCAGGACGGTATGTACTTGCTCTATTTATCGACCTATCGAAAGCTTATGACACCATCGATCATGAAACACTCATCCAAAATTACGAAATAATATAAATTTTAGAGATAACACCACTACCTTTTTCAAATCATACCTCACAAAACGATACCAAACCGTATGTACCCAATATGCTCGTTCCTACCCACGCAAGATCACACATGGGATCCCGCAAGGTAGCACACTCTCAACAACGCTCTTCATTCTATACATCAACGATATTATACTCTCACTAACACACGGGAGAGTCTTTGCATATGCAGATGACACCACACTCATTATTGCTGCTAAGAATAAAGAGCAACTCCAAGAACAAGCACAAACTGATACAACTAACCTTGTCCGCTACTTCCACAGACATAACCTAGTACCCAACCCCACCAAAACCACCTACACCATTTTCCACAAGCATGAACAGAAGGTGCAGCTTGACTTGACTATCGACGGCAAGAGGCTCCAACAAGAACGAAAGGTAAAAGTATTGGGTACAATCATCCAAAGCAATCTATCCTTCCGTGAACATATACAATCTATTGTCGTCCGTCTTCAACCGTTTGTCCAAATGTTTCGCTATGTGAACAGCCTTCCCCCCACCCATATCCTCCTCCAACTCTACTATGCACATATATACCCCACGGAGTCTTGCCTCCCGCAGTGCTGTCTATGCATCTACCGCTAGCTTGCTACCATGGGAGAGGTTCCTAGTCCTCAAGTACAACACAATCACTGCAAGCGCTTCAATCTCAGCCGTTCTGATAGTTTCGGCTTACGTAGAAGTTCGTTTGAAAGCTCTCATCAAGAGCTTGTGATGAGCTTATAATCCAGGTTCTGGACGCAAGTACTGGCTAAGAACGCAGTGTTTGAAATGATTATTCCTTGTAATAAGGAACTAATAACTTGTCTGGCCTGAATGGTCTCGCTCACACGTCTATTACATTATATATATTTGCAGGTGCGGACCGTGTAGTGGACTACACGACAGGACCGATCGAGCAACAGCTTGCCGCAGGTGATCTCTCTCTCTCTCTCTCTCTCTCTCTCTCTTTCTCACGCACACTTTCTTTCTTTCTTTCTTTCTTTCTTTCTTTCCTATTATCCCTGGAAGGTGTTGGGAGTAGGGGGTGGGGTGTTTGGGGGGAGGGGGAAAATGGAAATTGTGTACGATGCCCCCGCATTTTCGCACCCCTGTCCCTATAAATCATGGTTTGTGGGAACCAGAAGGAGTTGGGAGCTCATATTGGCAGGATGGCTAGCACTAGACTCGGTGTTGATGCTGATATAAATTTTTTGGAATTCACGCAAATATTTGCGTTAGGGGAGTATCCTGAATGCAAAAGTTCCTTGTTTTTTTGGTCTATTTTTGCACCCCCTGTCCCTATAAACCATGGTTTGTGGGAACCAGGAGGAGTTGGGAACTCATTGACAGGGTGTGGCTAGCCCTAGACTCGATGTTGATGCTGATATAGTTTTTTTGGAATTCGCGCAAATATGTGCGTTAGGTGAGTGTCCTGAATGCCAAAATTCCTTGTTTTTTTGGGAGTACTTGCCGGTACCTCCGGCAATTGAACGTACCCTGTCGACGGAGAACGGGGGTCCGGGGGGCCCTCCCGGGAACCCCAGCCCTGCAATTGTACGTACCCGTTTTGGTCGCGGGTGGCACCCAAACCAGAAAAGTGATGTCTTTGTGCCACCAGGCGCCATTTGCGCACACCAGAGGGATTTAGCGGCTCATATTTAGTGTATCTGACACTTCTTGATGAGCTCTATTCGAAAATATAAAATTGTGGTGCCGGGTGGCGTAAAACCGGAAAAATCATGTTTTTGCGCCACCAGGCGCCGTTCGCTCATACCAGAGGGAGTCTCGCTGATGTTTGGTGTACCCGACACCTCTCTTCGGATTTCCAAAAGTTTTGGTGCCGGGTGGCACAAAAACAAGAGATTTTAGGTTTTTTTTTGCGCCACCAGAGCTTACACTTGCGTTCTGCTGGTACCTCCGGCAATTTAATGCACCCTGTCGACGGGGAAAGGGGAGTCCGGGGGGCCCTCCCCCCCGGAACCAGCCCGGCAATTGTACACGCGAATTAGCCGGCACCAAAGTGAATGGCTAAGAATGCTCCAAGGCTCAAAGAGTTGTGCCAGAAGGGTTTATGCCGGTTACCTCCGGCCCTTGAACGTGCTCTGTCGATTGTGGAAAGGGGGGTCCGGGGGGCCGTCCCCCCGGGAACCCAAGCCCTGTAATTGTACGTATCCGAAGTGAATTCGCCGGCACCAAAATGAATGGCTGAGAATGCTCCAAGGCTGTAAAAGTTGTGCATGTGCAAATGAGAGGAAAAGCGACCTTGGGAAATGGGGGGACCGGGGGGGGGGGGGGGGGGGGGGGGCGCGAAGCGCACCGCAGACCATCCTTTCAGGTGTTGGCGCAGCCCCTAATTATTATTATTATTATTATTATTATTATTATTATTATTATTATTATTATTATTATTATTATTATCGTTATTATTATTATTATTATTATTATTATTATTATTATTATCATTGGACACCGTGATAGCCCAGTGGTCAAGTTCTACCATCTGGGCCCTGTCGCCAGTTCGATTCCCGTCGGTGCCACCGGTATTTTCATTGAACATACCGGTCCGTCTGGAAGTGTTGGAACTGCCCTTGCGGGGGTGTCATTAGAGCCTATCGTCAATTCTTCGTACTCCCCTCACGGGTGAGACGATGGAGGCGCATGTGCAGATTTGCATCAGCCATTGACAGAGAAGCACTATTATTATTATTATTATTATTATTATTATTTCTGATGCTATAGTCTGAGGAAGCCTATTATTATTATTATTATTATTATTATTATTTTATTATCTTTATTATTTTTATTATTTATTATTATTAATATTATTAATTATTACTATTATTATTATTATTATTGTTATTATTATTATTGCTATTATTATTATTATTATTATTATTATTATTATTATTATTATTATTATTATCATCATCATCATCATTATTATCATTATTGTGGCACAGCAATAGCCCAGTGGTCAAGTTGAATATCATCTGGGACCTGTCGCCAGTTCGATTCCCGTCGGTGCCAGTATTTTTAAAGTATCTTTTCTTTGAAGATATTGGTCTGTCTGGAAGGCTTGGAGCTGCCCTGCGGGGTTGTTAGTAGAGCTATCGGTCAAATCTTTGATCTCCCTCACGGGTGAGACGATGGAGGCACATGCGTAGATTTGCATCCGCCATTGACAGAGAAGCACTTATTATTATTATTATTATTATTATTATTATTATTACATACCGGTCCGTCTGGAAGTGTTGGAACTGTCCTTGCGGGGGTGTCATAGAGCCTATCGTCAATTCTTCGTACTCCCCTCACGGGTGAGACGATGGAGGCGCATGTGCAGATTTGCATCAGCCATTGACAGAGAAGCACTATTATTATTATTATTATTATTATTATTACTATTATGGACACCGTGATAGCTCAGTGGTCAAGTTCTACCATCTGGGCCCTGTCGCCAGTTCGATTCCCGTCGGTGCCACCAGTATTTTCATTGAACATACCGGTCCGTCTGGAAGTGTTGGAACTGCCCTTGCGGGGGTGTCATTAGAGCCTATCGTCAATTCTTCGTACTCCCCTCACGGGTGAGACGATGGAGGCGCATGTGCAGATTTGCATCAGCCATTGACAGAGAAGCACTATTATTACTATTATTATTGTTATTATCTTTGGACACCGTGATAGCCCAGTGGTCAAGTTCTACCATCTGGGCCCTGTCGCCAGTTCGATTCCCGTCGGTGCCACCAGTATTTTCATTGAACATACCGGTCCGTCTGGAAGTGTTGGAACTGCCCTTGCGGGGGTGTCATTAGAGCCTATCGTCAATTCTTCGTACTCCCCTCACGGGTGAGACGATGGAGGCGCATGTGCAGATTTGCATCAGCCATTGACAGAGAAGCACTATTATTACTATTATTATTGTTATTATCTTTGGACACCGTGATAGCCCAGTGGTCAAGTTCTACCATCTGGGCCCTGTCGCCAGTTCGATTCCCGTCGGTGCCACCAGTATTTTCATTGAACATACCGATCCGTCTGGACCAGTATTTTCATTGAACATACCGGCCCGTCTGGAAGTGTTGGAACTGCCCTTGCGGGGGTGTCATTAGAGCTTATCGTCAATTCTTCGTACTCCCCTCACGGGTGAGACGATGGAGGCGCATGTGCAGAAATGCATCAGCCATTGACAGAGAAGCACTATTGTTATTATAATTATTTGTATTATCCCTGAAAGGTGTTGGGAGTAGGGGTGGGGGGTTTGGGGGAAGGGGGACATGGGAAATTGTGTACCCCACTCCCACCCGGCATTTCCGCACCCCTGTCGGAATAAATCATGGTTTGTGGGAACCAGGAGGAGTTGTGAGCACATATTTGCAGGGTGGCTAGCCCCAGACTCGATGTTGATGCTGATATGATTTTTTTGATCTCACGCAAATATTTGTCTTAGGGGAGTGTCCTGAATGCCAAATTCCTTGTTTTTTTGGGAGTACTTGCCGGTGCCTCCAGCAATTGAACGTACCCTCTCGACGGGGAAGTTGGGGGGGGGGGGGTCCGGGGGGGCCTCCCCCCGGGAACCCCAGCCCTGCAATTGTACGTACCCCTCGCGAATTAGCCGGCGCCAAAATGAATGGCTAAGAATGCTTCAAGGCTCTAAGAGTTTAGCCAGAAGGGTTTATGCCGGTTACCTCCGGCTATTGAACGTACCCTGTCGACTGTGGAAAGGGGGGGTCCGCCCCCACCCCCCCCCCCCGGGAACCCTGCCTCGCAATTGTACGTACCCGAAGCGAATTTGCCGGCACCAAAATGAATGGCTGAGAATGCTCCAAGGCTCCCAAAGTTGTGCCAGAAGGGTTGAGAGGCTGATTTTTTGGTTTTCACAACCTCGGGACGCGCTCTAGGTAGTGAACCAGCTGAAATAGATATTTACGAAGATTCTGGCAAAGTAGTGCCAAAATGAATGGCTGAGAATGCTCCAAGGCTATAAGAGTTGTACCAGAGGGGCTTAGAGGCTGATTCTTTGTGATTTCGCAAGCTTGTCACGAGCTCTTGTTTAGGGATATAGTTGAAGTTATGAAATTCGAATGTAATGACAAAGTAGTGCCAAATGAATGGCTGAGATTGTTGCAAGGCTGTAAAAGTTGTGCATGTGAGAATGAGAGGGAAAACGACCTTGGGAAGAGGAGGGAGGGGGGGGGGGGGGGGTGCGTTCGCGCACCGCAAACCATCCTTTCAGGTGTTGGCGCAGCCCCTAGTTTATTAGTATTAGTATTATTGTCATTATTATTATTATTATTATTATTATTATTATTATTATTATTATTATTAAATCTGCCTTGGAGTGTTGACTGTGACATATTTGAGGGAAATCCCGATGAAAAAACCTAGTCACACTTGCTAAACAGAGTTCCAGCCCAATGGCCTCAAGGCGTTAAACTGTGACGCCAACTCATAACCCTTTGGTGGTAGATGCTGGGGAGGAGGGTCGTTGCGCGCGTAAAAGATCTTAAACTCCGCATATGCTGGTTGATAGCCCAGGACCCAGCAGACACCAGATTGTTATGGGTGGGGTTTCGAGGCAGCTCTAGCAACCGCGCTTGGTGTATGCACTTGCACATTCGGTGACGTCTTGCAAGAGGTTGCTGGGACTGCGGAATAACCTCGGCTTAGTGCAGTCTTGCCCTCAGGAGCTCCATCGGTGGCCCGATCATCAGGCGAGAGACTGACACGGGGGGGTGGAGGACCTCGAACAAGGGTATTGGAGGCTTATGTCCGTTGAGGATATGCCATTAGCTGCATCAGTACGCCTCAGATATAGTAAATCTGCCTTGGAGTGTTGACTGTGACATATTTGAGGGAAATCCCGATGAAAAAACCTAGTCACACTTGCTAAACAGAGTTCCAGCCCAATGGCCTCAAGGCGTTAAACTGTGACGCCAACAACCCTTTGGTGGTAGATGCTGGGGAGGAGGGTCGTTGCGCGCGTAAAAGATCTTAAACTCCGCATATGCTGGTTGATAGCCCAGGACCCAGCAGATACCAGATTGTTATGGGTGGGGTTTCGAGGCAGCTCTAGCAACCGCGCTTGGTGTATGCACTTGCACATTCGGTGACGTCTTGCAAGAGGTTGCTGGGACTGCGGAATAACCTCGGCTTAGTGCAGTCTTGCCCTCAGGAGCTCCATCGGTGGCCCCGATCATCAGGCGAGAGACTGACACGGGGGGGTGGAGGACCTCGAACAAGGGTATTGGAGGCTTATGTCCGTTGAGGATATGCCATTAGCTGCATCAGTACGCCTCAGATATAGTATTATTATTATTATTATTATTATGGAGGGGTGCACAGTATGGCACCCCACGGGAAGAGGAGGTGGTTGGGCCTCTTCCCACTGGTTTCGAGGCTATGTCGTTGTGTTGGCTCCGAGGCTATATTGATGTGTTGGTTCCGAGGCTATGTTGTTGTGTTGGTTCCGAGGCTCTGTTGTTATGTGGGTTCCGAGGCTATGTCGATGTGGGTTCCGAGGCTATGTTGTTGCGTTGGTTCCGAGGCCATGTCGTTGTGTTTTTTTTATAAGACATACACCACGTGGGATCAAAGGGGTATTTACATTCCGAGATCTAGGGGTGGTGACGGGTTTCGAGGCGTCCCAGACACTTACCACAAAAAGTCCTCATGCGCTGGCAGACCGCATGAAATGTCTGCTACCCCTGTGAGTACCTCCATGCGGGACCTACCCAGCCTCGTGGAGCTCTCACGCGGGGAAGATCAATCATTTGTAGTTGATTTCCTGCAAGGTACCCGACACTGTGCGGGTAGTAGGGACTTCCTTTTGGGGCCTTCTATGCAGGATGGTTAGAGTCACTCTTCCCTCCCCAACATACTCACTGTAGTCCCTGTTGGGTCGAGGGATGGAGGCGCATGGCCCTCGGGCTCAGCCATGACAGATCAATATTTATTATTATTATTATTATTATTATTATTATTATTTTGGACACCGTGATAGCCCAGTGGTCAAGTTCTACCATCTGGGCCCTGTCGCCAGTTCGATTCCCGTCGGTGCCACCAGTATTTTCATTGAACATACCGATCCGTCTGGACCAGTATTTTCATTGAACATACCGGCCCGTCTGGAAGTGTTGGAACTGCCCTTGCGGGGGTGTCATTAGAGCTTATCGTCAATTCTTCGTACTCCCCTCACGGGTGAGACGATGGAGGCGCATGTGCAGAAATGCATCAGCCATTGACAGAGAAGCACTATTATTATTATTATTATTATTATTATTATTACTATTGGACACCGTGATAGCCCAGTGGTCAAGTTCTACCATCTGGGCCCTGTCGCCAGTTCGATTCCAGTCGGTGCCACCAGTATTTTCATTGAACATACCGGTCCGTCTGGAAGTGTTGGAACTGCCCTTGCGGGGGTGTCATTAGAGCCTATCGTCAATTCTTCGTACTCCCCTCACGGGTGAGACGATGGAGGCGCATGTGCAGAAATGCATCAGCCATTGACAGAAGCACTATTATTATTATTATTATTATTATTATTATTATTATTAGCTGCATCAGTACGCCTCAGATATAGTAAATCTGCCTTGGAGTGTTGACTGTGACATATTTGAGGGAAATCCCGATGAAAAAACCTAGTCACACTTGCTAAACAGAGTTCCAGCCCAATGGCCTCAAGGCGTTAAACTGTGACGCCAACTCATAACCCTTTGGTGGTAGATGCTGGGGAGGAGGGTCGTTGCGCGCGTAAAAGATCTTAAACTCCGCATATGCTGGTTGATAGCCCAGGACCCAGCAGACACCAGATTGTTATGGGTGGGGTTTCGAGGCAGCTCTAGCAACCGCGCTTGGTGTATGCACTTGCACATTCGGTGACGTCTTGCAAGAGGTTGCTGGGACTGCGGAATAACCTCGGCTTAGTGCAGTCTTGCCCTCAGGAGCTCCATCGGTGGCCCCGATCATCAGGCGAGAGACTGACACGGGGGGGTGGAGGACCTCGAACAAGGGTATTGGAGGCTTATGTCCGTTGAGGATATGCCATTAGCTGCATCAGTACGCCTCAGATATAGTATTATTATTATTATTATTATTATTATTATTATTATTATTATTATTATTATTATTATTATTA
>WBZZ01004660.1:137500-150000 GCA_019918135.1 Paulinella micropora
TCACATGACAAAACATAAAGTAACATAATATAACATTCATCCATCTACCTATCCATCCGTCGATTTATCTATCTATCTATCTATCTATCTATCTATCTATCTATCAATTTCGATCTGTTCGTGTCACATGGGAGACCGTTTGCGCGCCTTCTGCTAGGGGTAGAATACAAAACTGTTCTTCTATGTACATGGAAATGTGCTGGTATGGCTGCAGGAGGTGCCTTTAGCTCTTGGGCCCGTCCAGGAGGCGGTGGACCTAGTGGCGGTCACTACCCCCCCCCCCCCCCTTTTCCTCCCCATCCCCAAGTTCAACTTGTTTGTTATTGCAATCCTTTCATGGTTACTGTTGCTGCTATTGTTTGTTTGGTTTGCCTTTCACAGTCACATCGGGCACGTGGCAAGGTAGTCATCAAAAGTGAGCTGGTCGACGCCAGAGACTCTTATGAAGTTTTTGCCGTCCCTGGCATTTAGTTAATATCTAGACATGTCTCACACAAACATACAACACCTGTATATAGCCGCAACACACAGCTTGGTTAAATACTTGAATTTTCCAATCTTTTCACATGGTTCTGTCACATGGATGTTATCCAAACACTCTGGTCTTTTTCCTTCCCTTTTTTGTCTTACATAAAGAAAAGATTTTCGTAGGAATGCAAGGCAAAACGGGTTGAAAAGTCGAACCTTGCATGTGAAACACCAGGTTATTGAACAGAGGAGAGCAAACAGAGTTTATGCCGTCATCTCTGGCAGCGATGTCGTTGAGATAGGAGCTCAAGCATAAAAATGATAGCCGGGCTCTCTGTATGAAGGTGACATAACGTAGCTCTCAGTACCAATGAGAGTCTGGAAGAAATATCATGTTTTTTTTTTACACTTCATATGTTAGACCTATTAATAATTAGGTTAGTCAGTATGGTCCGGCATATGTGATGTGTGTCGTTAGAGCCATTACTTATATACAATATGTCCGGCCCAGTCAGTATTTGCGCCCTTCCCGGGCCCTGACGCCCTTTTCTTAATAAAACTTAGATTACCGCAGACGACAGTGATAGCTACTTAGCTTTGACTCCGGATTATTAAGTTAGTCCAACAGGTTATAGACTGAGCCTTGTAGCGTGAACGTTAGGTCTGATAGACTTTATTCATTTCAACTATAGGCTAATCATCTAGCCTCATCGGGGCGTGCGGAAGGCTGCCAGTGACCGAACGTACGCCGCACTGGTGAACGTGCGGAAGGCTGTCACCACATAGGACTCCCGAGAACTAGTGAGTGTGCAGAAGGCTACCTAGCCTCAGCCTCGGATTGTGCGGATGTAACAAGACATTTGGTTTGGAAAGACTTCCGTGAAATTTAGCAGTTTTTCCGGGCCGTGAGTGGGAATTTCAACTATCAGTGGCAAAATAAGGGAAATTGCACTTATGTGTTGTTGTTTTTCATATGTAATTCTATGTTCATTAGTGACTATGAAAACGGAGGCAAAATCTACTCATTGAGTTTTTGCCCTTTTTCCGTAGTACAAATATTTTTTTATTGTAAAGATCATAAATGAATCTACTGTGGTAGATTTAAAAAAAAATACTTTTGAATTTGAATTACTTTTTAGATGTTAACGGTAATATGTATTTATGAAAAAAAAACTTATTAAATTAATAAGGTAAGAGTACTGGTAAGAGGGTGTGAAAATTTGGTGCCCAGTGGTTTAAGATGCAAGCTTTCTAAATCTGTAAACCTTTTTGAAAACGGTTTCCTGGTTCAGGAGGGGATTTTTCCTGGAGTTTGAGTTGTTTTGGGTCTGGAATCCCTAAAAAATGTTCAGGCCGGGCCAGGGCAGACCTCAATTTTTTACCGTCCCTATCGACAATTTTTAACCAGTTTTCGATTTTGTTGAGAGAGCGCCCTTCCATGCCTTACAAGAAACGCAAGCGCGATTTTGACATTCGGAAGGCTGGTGACAAAAACTCAAAGAGATCTGAACAGGAAACTCGTCACGAAGTGAGGCAAGAAAAAAAAATTCAGCTGGAAAAAGCGGACTTTATACAGGAACAGAGGCAAGAAAACCCTTTGTATGGCCATGAAACCGGATTTGTTTTTGAGCCACCGCCCACAACCAAGACCCAGTTTCTTTTCTATTGCTGTTGACATTCAAGACAACAAAAAAAATTGATTTTCTGTTTTGGTTGGAATTTCAGTTTTGGTTGGAATTTTGATTTTGGGTGAAAATTTGAATTTTTCAAATTAACTGCTATATTCGTCCGCAAAATATCGTAAATTTTCGCGAAATGTTACCGTTAAATTTGAAAATTTGAATTTTTGTCACAAAAATGAAAAACTGTCACAAAAATGAAAATCTGACACAAAAACTCAAAACTAATTTTTTCTGTCTTGAATGTCAACAGCAATATAAGGTTAGAATAGATATTGATCCACAAAATCCCCCCTCCAGACAGAACATTTTCAACCTGCTTAGTGCAAAAACTATCTCTACATGGCATGCTGCTCATCCAACTGCTGCTTCTGATTCTGCTACTGTTGATGCTCAGCCTGTGCGTGTGAGATGGAATGCTGCCTTGGATGGTGAGGATGAGGGGATTGTTTGCGATAAATATGACACACAATATGATACTGTGATTGTTTGTCGTGTTCCACGCACTCGAAAGAAAGACGCACAGACATCGAGTAGAGTCACAGACTGGCAGAGAAAGAAGAGAGTAGGTCAGGCAGTTAGCTTGTTTAGGCAGTGTCTGTCAGAAGTATCAGATGAGTGAGGAGGAGGTCTGTGAGTACGATGATATGTACAAAGAGATGGTAAAAGACTACCACAAAAACCCTACCGCTGCTGAGATGCAAGACATTGCCTTTCAAACTTTATTCCACATGGACGCAAACGTCATCTCAGACGAACAAGTCAGAACCTTGCTCACTGCTACAAAACACCCCTTCCTGTTCGGTCACGATCTTGTCAAGGATAGAAAAGCCCTTACCGCCGTTGTAGACGAGAAGTACAAACTCAATTTAAACCGAGAAGTG
This sequence comes from Paulinella micropora, assembly GCA_019918135.1. NCBI lineage: Eukaryota > Cercozoa > Imbricatea > Euglyphida > Paulinellidae > Paulinella > Paulinella micropora. The sequence goes on from WBZZ01004660.1 coordinate 140,532, forward strand.
ACTTCCGCCTCTGCCGACGTTAGTGCACTGATGGAGTGGTTGGAGGCTGGTTGGCGGCAGAAACAGGCAGATCCGAAGGAGCTATGCCTCGCAATTGGCGGTGACGGGCGAAAGAGGGGGGCAATGTTAAACTCAGTGCTCTGGGCTATGAAGTGCTTTGCTCTAGATGAGAATCGTAACTTAATTCCGGGTTTACCCCACCCGACAACACAGGAGGGGATCTTTCCCCTCCTCATCTCGAAGTGTTCCGAGGATTTGCTCGCCCTGAAAGATCACGCAGGCACTCTCTCTCTCTCTCTCTCTCTCTCTCTCTTCCCCCCCCCCCCCCCCCCCCCTCTCTCTCTCTTGTTACTAGTAAGAGTTCGACGAGAAAGGGAGCCTAATTACAACAAGGCCCTCTTTCTCCTCCAACTTGTGCAGCTTTTCAATCGTTGCTGAGTCAGGTTGGATGGAATGCAATAAATTAATGTTAAGTTTTTGTTCCTTCCAGCCTGTCGTATTGACAGTATTAATTAAACTCACATGAATTTAACAACTTGAAGTGACAGTATTAATTAATTAATAATAATAATTTTTCTTTAATGAATGAATTAGGAACACTTCTGTTCGAGTTACAAGAGCTCGAACAGAAGGGTTGGACTTCCGGCAAGACCGGCATTCACTACCCGTGCAAGTTGTTCGTGACCGGCGATATGAAGTGGCTGCTTTCCGTGTGTGCACACAAGTCAGCAGGTGGTAACCATTTCTGCTACCTCTGCACTTGCCACAAATCCGAACGACATAACTTTGACTTAGAATGGAACATCAACAGGAAGTCAGAGGACGTGAACACGAAAGGGAAAAAATATAAAGATGAGACATCTCTTTTCTGGTTTGTCCCTCGAGAGAGAGACATATACCTGACTTACTGCATATGATGCTTCCGAGTCGTATCTGCGGCCGCTTTGTGGACTACCTGATTCGTGAAGTTATAGACGGTGTGCCGGAAACAAAATGGGGAATCCATATTGATTCCAGTCACAGTTTCTAAAAGCAATCAACTCGTTTGCAAGAATTTGCTGATATAGTTAGTAATAAAAACAAACGACGTTCGGGGCCTGCTATAAGCGGCTTTCGCTTTTATCAGCCTCGTTTGGAATCAGGTGGTAAAGGTTCATGGAAATGGTTTGGGTTAGACAGAGGCCAGCCTTTGCGAACTTTGTTTCAGGCAGTATTTGACGAAGACATTACATTTCAAGATCTGATCGCTCCCTGCCGCTGGGCTAGAATTAAGACATTCTGGGCCGCCTGGTGGGCACAGTTTTTGAAAATTAATGCTCGTACTCTTTTTACTGAAGCTGACGCTAAAGCGTGGGGTCAGGAGACTAGAAATATTTTCGGAAGATGTGTACGCCTCAAGCGCAAACACCTCATCCAAATATCGTCTCCGGTGATTGGGATTTTGCGGGCCCGGACCCAACTTCTCCTATTATTTGGATAAATATTAATAAATGGGAGGCACATGGGACGGGTAGACGCAAAAAGCAAGTAAAAAGCCTGAGAGGATGGCAGCATTCTTTTGCGTGCAGATGTCGGCCCCACCACTCTCTACACAGAAGACTGGATTACTCCATACGTTCATCTCACTATCTATCACGTTTCATTTTTTTGACCAAGTGGGGTACATTGTACTGGTTTACTTGCCAATCACTTGAGTTGCTGAATCTCATGCATTCTCACTTGTTCTTCAAGCGCAACACGCGCAGAAGAACATGGCTGCTTGAGCTTCTGCAAACTACATACCGCGTTCATGAGCTCAGAGCTCGTGGTTACGACATCAAAAATTATAATCACAGGTGCGACTACTGCGCAAAGAAATTTGTTTATCATGCGCGCTTTAATTCGCACGTTCAGCAATGCAAAGTAGAGGCACTAGATTTAGGTTTTGATATTGGCCTCAATCACAGCACACAGTGGGAAGAGTGTGATTTTTTTTTAAGTTTAATAAATTGTGATAAGTTCAAAAATTACTATCGAATTCAAGTTGAAATTCAAAATATTAATATTAAATTATTTCCGGCCCGGATATAAGTAATGAATACAGATTTAAATATTGTTAAAAATATTTTATAATTAATATTAACTTTGATTTTTTTTTCAGTCTCTTGGATTTTTTTTTTTGTTTTGTTTTGTTTTTTGTTTTTTTTTTGTAACTCCTGCCGTAGGTGGTGATCATGTACGACCACCACCCACCACGAGAGAAAAATTGTTGGCCAGTGAACAGCCCCACTGTTCGACTAGCCGGTTGTAGACAAGGAAGCAATTACGAGTAACATTTATTTAAAAAAAACACACACACACACGCACTTACACTTACGAGATGATGCGGCTGCTGTTGCTGTCGAAGGAATGCCCGTCATCACTCTCAACCTCAAGCTTACCATTGCGGCGAGCGCGCTTAGCGGGCCTCTCTCTCATCACCCCGGAAGGCTCATCTCCCACCACCCCGGCAGGCTCATCAGCCTGCCCTTGCTCACCCATCACCTCCTGCTCTTCGTTTTGCTCTAGATGAGAATTATTCCCACTCACTGCATCTTTCTCAACGCTAGCACTACGACTGCGGCTAGGGCTACGCAAACAGCTACTACGAATAACCAGCTCACGCTTCTGCAAGCTTGCTTCCACCATGCGCTGGTGGCAGCCATCACAAACATGGAAACATTTTGCTTCCGCCTTCTTAGCCCCCCGGGGCTTGCGACCACGTAGCACTGGTGGTGGCGACATACCTAATACACACAGCAAAAGATTAGTAAACGCAAAAGCAAACAATCGGAGGGAGGGATGACGGTTGACTTCCGGGGCAGGCGCATCTGGGTCCTCCGCGGGGTAGGGCTCGTCGTCGTCGGGAATCACCTCGGCAGGTGGTGCGTTCTGCTGAAGGACCTCAGGCACTCGCACAAGGTGGAAGAGAGGGATATCGTCGTAGTCGTCGTCTTCTTCAACCTCTTCGATCCTCACATTTTCGTCGATGAGCTGCAGCAGATCACTGGCAGCCTTCATCCGAAACCTAGTGTGTAAGTATGTATGTGTATTTACGTAAGTATGTATGTATATATATATATATATATATATATATATATATATATATATATATATATATACAGGTAGAGGAAGTACCCGTGAAACCGTGCGGTGACGGTCTCCTTCACCAGTTCGCCCTTGTTTTTCCATTGCAGCCATTTTTCGACTACGGTTGCGTGGCGCTGGGGGATGGAAAAATCCCCCTGCCTGCCTTGATGCTCCTTGAACTCCTTGCCCGTGATGAAACACAGCACGTGCTCCCACCAGCCGCACTGCAGTTTGATGATCATCCCCTCCCTACCCACGCCCTTGATGGGGGGGCCCACGACGTAGCTGTGGGGAAGGGCTTTCAACACATACCTACAAAAAACAAGGGGGAGGCGGGAGGGGGGGGGGGGGTGGTAGTATCAGTGGCATGACAAGGGGGGGGGGGGGGGGGGACCCAGGGTAGAAATGCTGACGCAAATCGGACCCCCCACCCTTGTTTATCATAAAATGCCCCCAATTATCCCCCAGGTACAGCATAACCCGAAACCCTCGATGACCCGAGGCCTTGGTGGCCTCGGTTTCCTCGAACATGGTGATAAACGCCACGTGCACCCTATCGTCGAAGGGGGGGCGCCTGATTTTGAAGAAGAAGCGCGGGGTCGCCTTCACGACCTTGCTGTACATGCGAATCGTGAGCCACAGCACAAATTCGCCTTCGATTGGCTCCCCCTGCAAACCAAAACATATAACATAATAGGTGGGGGGGGGGGGGTTCGGAAAGAGAGAGAGGGAGACCCCCCCCCCCCATCCCTTTTTTAAAAGTGGGCACGTTGAAGCATGCACGCCAGGCCCGCGTGGTAAGCTTTGTACGAGATGGTGGCGCGGGTATCCACGACCTTGGGCAGGTTTTGGGGATCGAGCCCCAACATGGCGCACGCTACTGTGTCTTTATCTGGAAACCCTGCCTCTACCACTCTCACTCGCACGCGCAATCACCGCCCCTGCTGCGTTTAACATTCTTATGCTTGTAAAATGGGTGGTTGCTGAAATCAGCAGAAATTTTCATCTCACCCGAAAATTGAGCCCCGGACTTAAAGGGAATCATTTTCTGAAATGTGTGAATGAAATCTCTCCTCCACATATCATCAGTAGATGAAGTAGGTAAACGAATTAACTTATCAAGAATGCTTACTTCGTCATTATCTTTCTTTGGTTTGGGTGGGGGGGGGGGCGTGGTGGTGGTGTGGTTTGCTGTGAGTGTGGTTTGTAGGTTGGGGTTTTTTGTCTCTCTCTCTCTCTCTTCGAAAACTCGGACGCTCCATCCACTGACTCATAAAACTCTCTCACACTCTCCCACAACGCCTCCACAGTGTACCAGTATGGGACATCGCTCTCCTGCTCTGGCGAGCCGATCCCCCACGACTCTAAGTCGTTCATCATCTTCGTGCGCAGACGAGATCGTGCGGCCTTCTCCTTCCTGATCATCTCGGGGGTGGCCTTGCGCTCTTCCTTGCCAGACATGGCCTGCCCAAACACAAGATTTTGTGCAAACGCCACAAAAACATAACAGAAATGCAGAAAACAAGCTTGGACACCAGCAAAAACAGCAAGCAGCAACAACAGGAAAGACATATGACAGACAGAGAGAGCACGAAAAGCAGAAAAGACAAAATGCAAAAAAACAACAACCGAAGGCATGTTTGGAAGGGAAGATATGCATGGCGCATGTGATTATGGCGTGAGTTCATGAACCCTACCTCTGACCTAAGAGAAAATGCGTTGTATTGTGATGCAGCACGTGTAATATGGTCAAACGCAATTAGAGGCATCAAAACAAAAACGAAATCAGTAAGAGCGCACTGGACCCCCCCCCCCCTCTCACAGCGAAAACGAACACAAAACGCCTCATGCCAAGTATTTTGTCAACACACAACATGTATAGGATAAAAATCCATAAACAATTGCAAAAAGCAACACTCGGGGGCAACAGATGGGAAAAAAAAAGCATGGCAGCACAGCTACAGAAGCACCAAGTGCAAAGTGTCAGTACTTGGCGAAAGAAGCACATGAACTCACAGTTTTTTGTGCAAAAGTGGACAAAAACACTACAGGAACACATTACAACACAAACAAAACAAAATGTAATGAATAGACAACAGACTCAACACAAACATCATGTGGGGTACACGTCCGCAAAAAAAGCACACAACACACCCAAACACAGTCAATTTTGCAAGGAGAAAAAGGAGGATTTGTGTGAAACCCAAGTGTTATGTGTGGGAAAGTAGAATATGCATGAATTGCGGTATTTGGTGAAGTGGAGACAACACAAACACAGAAAAACAAGCACGAACACAGCTTTGCTTCCCCAAGGGAGGGGAATTCCTGTCGATGGGCTGCCCAAAAAAAAAAATGCACAAAAAAATAGACGGCCCGGATATGTAAGGAAAAAACATATGGAAAAGCACTGTAAATACGGGGCACAACTTTTCCCAACTTTAAATCAATGGTTTGTCAAGACTACTTAACATTTTTTCAAACCGATTGAAGATTCTGAATGCTGGTCACTTGAACTTTAATATAGTAAATTTTGATAACTCAAATGGCAAAGCCGATACTAATGAACATTAGTGAGCCATGAATTTACATATGAGATATGTTTTGGCATTTGTGCAGGTTACGGACTTGAAAGAATCGTGTCAGTCGGTTAACCCTGTCATAGGGACATTCCGTTTCTGGCGGTGTTTTCACTTTGGTTTGTTGTTTGGGTTCAATTCTGACTCAGTAAATTCCCTTTCTATTATAGAAGTGGAGCCTCGGGTTAGCTTGAACTTCACCAGTTGCGTTCATCCGAGTCAGCCTGCGTGAAAGTAGTCATTATTAAATAAAGTCTATTTTTCCTCGAGCTGCGACGTAAGGTAACATTTGTTCCAAAGGGTTAGTGTCAACGCTATTAACGTGGGAGGTTATAATAATGAATAAGGATGCCACAGCTTTGCCACAATGTAATTTATAGTTCAATATATCCTAACAACCTTCACCACTCCTGTCCTAACGTTTAAGTGTAAAGTGGTCCGGCAGAGCCGAGGTGTAATAGATGTAGTTAGTGGGGTCACGATTTTGGCCCGCCCTAACAACTCGCCTTCACCACTCCTGTAAACGGTTAAGTGTAAAATATATAGAAGTCATTTAAGGCAGTATGGGGTCCAAGCTTCCCAATGGACAATTTTATTAACAACACTGGGATCTTGAGTGCCCTCTTGAGTCTCTTGGCACCTAATGCCAAAACTCTTTCCCTCTGAAAGGTTTTGAATGGGGTTTTCCCATCATACTGTCCTTTCCTCGTCATGCTGACTTTGTTTTTGTCCGTGCCTCTTAGAGTACTAAAACTCATAGAGGATTTACTGTCTTGTTGTCCTTGAGCTTGTTGTTACAGTAGTAGTAATAATTGGTAGCAGATCCGATGGTGTGCTGTCCTCTTTCCTCCCAAAGCCTGTCACCTACCCACGGAGACAGGTATTAAACAATGTGTTTACACAGAGCCACAGTGTTGCCGAAGCTTCCCTTTTTGTCTGCCAATTTTGGAGTGGCACCAACCCTTTTGACAGTCGCCTCCCAGGTCGGCGATGGTCTTCTTCCTTCCTTGCTTGCCGCAGTGCCAGAGTTAAGCGCTGCCAAGGCTCATAACCCATTGGACACGAGGGTTCAGACTTTACTTTTACTTAGAGATTTTGAATAATACTGACACTTCACTAAGTGCCACACCCCAAACCGCCAAGCTTTGAATTCACCGTTACACTTAGAGTGATATAGTAAAATAGGTAATTGTCCTTGGGGTGGGCCGGTATAACTAAATATTGCATTAAGTTAGTCCATGAGAGTAATGTGAGTGCGTTGCATAGTAAACGAAAGAAAGTCCCCAATTACGTGTGGAGGTGGGGAGAGAGCAGGAAAGCAATCAGCAAGAGGGAGAGGAAAGATGGGTTTAAGAGAGGAGGAAGAGGAAGCTGAGTTAGACTCAGAGTCAGGGTCAGACAAGGAAAACCTTACCTCTTATTTTACTGAGACAGAAAGGCAGCCTACTTTAGGGGGAGATAGTGGTAAGAGTGAGCAAACTGAGGGAGGAGAAGAGCAGATGGAGGAGAGGGGGAGAGTGAGTAGTCAGCTTTCACCTACTTATTCCACACCAGCAACGACAACAATCAAGACGAAGAGCAAGGAGCAAGTAGAGGAAAAAGAGAAGGAAGAAAGAATGATAGTAGCATATGAGGAGAGTTTGGAGCAATGCCATGAGATGAAAAGGCAGAGAGAGGAAGCTTTTTCGTTTGTGTTTGACAAGCTAGTAGGTAAGCTAAGAGGAGTGTGGCGGATTTGGTGAGAGACACCTCACCAGACTTTGGTCAGAACTTACACATTGTGTGGGCAAGACTAACCAAAAGGTTTGGTAAGGTGAGTGAGGAGGATGTGTAAGATAAGATAAATGCGATGAATGCATGGACGTCTGATGAGGGGTGTGATTATGCTTCACAGTTTGATGCGTTTGTTGCGTTAGATGAAGAGCTAAAGGCAGTAGGCCATAAAACACCCAAAAGAACAATGGAAACAATAATCACTAATGCCTTACAAAACCCTGAGTATGCGTCAGAGGGGGTGAGAAAGGATTGGGGAGGATGGATGAGCTCGCTGAAGATGAACAAGAAGCAGCATGCATGGTCTTTTGAGGAATGGTGGGAGGAGTTGGAAGAAAAAGCATTGGAAATAGACCGAAATAAAGAAAGAGAGAAGAAGATGAAGAAAGAAAAAGCACACGCAGGGAAAGATGCCAACAAAAGAGAGGAAGGGCAGAGAGGTGTGTGTTTTTGGTTTCACAAAGAGAGTGGATGCAAGTGGGGGGATGAGTGTCGTTTTGCTCATACAGAGGGGTCAGTCACTATGCGTAGTGTGCCTGGGGTGTGCTACATGTTTGAACAGTCAGGCAGCTGTGATAGAATCTGATCTAACTGTAGGTATAAAAACACCACCACTAACAAGAAAGGGGGAGGGAAAGGAACAGGAACGAGAAAAAAGACGTTGAAGAAAGGAGACATGAAATGTTTCAACTGTAACATGGAGGGGCATGTGTTCTCCGCATGTGAGAAGGAGAGTTGGATGTGTGGGGGTAAGCATAGACTACATGACTGTGAAGAGATGAAGAAGGCGAGAGAAGAGCCAGGTGAGAAGGAAGAACCGAGAGAGAGGGAAAAGAGAGCAAAAGGGGAACATGGAAAGTTAGGAAGGGGGAGTGAGTCAGACACTTCTGACACAGATGAAGAAGGGCTCGAATTCACGGGGCCAAGAGGCGCGGCGAAATTTTTCGGAGAGAGCAGGCATGGGCAAGGAGAGAGCACACATGCGTAAAGTGAAGGTAGTAACAAGAGAGATTAATCTATCGTCTATGTGAGGGCGAGTGTCAGGTGAGCAGCAATGTTTTGTGTGCACTCACGACATGGAGAGTGAGAATGTGTTGTTGCAAGAGGCAGCTCATGGTCTGTTGAGAGGGCGATTTTGCGGGCTGCATACAGATCAGGAAAAAAGAGAGAGAAGGAAACTCCAGGGATGGGGGAGGTTGCCCTTCAGTTAGAGGGCGAGGTGAGAAAGAAATTAGCGGCTCACCAAAGCTTGTGGTAAGCAAGAAGAGCAACGGAAAACCAAAGGGGGAAAAGGGGCGCAGTCAAAAGAAGAAGAAGGGGAATGGCGGCGTCAAGCTTCGGGTCTTGCGCAGCAACAACCGCGACGATGGCTATCTCCGCGGGTACTTCGACGGCGTTGGCTATGGCTATACGAAGGGCAAAGACTACCTCTGCGGCCACGGTGGCGATGATGCACTGGGGCACGGTGTGCGATTGGTGGGGCGCTCGGCGCGCGAGTGGTTACATGACCCGGGCGGCGACTTCAAGCTTCGGGACGTAGACAGCCGACAGCAGGAAAGCTGAGCAAAGGGCGGCTTCAAGGGATCAAGGGAGCGTGAGAGCGCGCGGGGGGCGGCGCAACTTCAACGACTGTGACTTTTTTTGTTTACTAAGTCGTCATTAGTTAAGTTGGTTAGCGGGATACAAAGTTAGTATTAAGTTAGTGCATATAATTGGCAGGACGGCTCCTTTAATTTCTGGATAGTGTTTCAAATATTTACCAACATATATGCGAGGTTAGTGGCATAAGGTAGGTGGGGCCGTTATTCCTAAATAGGGGAAGCAACTTGATGGACAATTTATTAATAATAGTATTTAGTCGTACCGGCCCACCCCAAGGACAATTACCTATTTTACCTATATCACTCTAAGTGTAACGGTGAATTCAAAACTTGGCGGTTTGGGGTGTGGCACTTAGTGACGTGTCAGTATTATTCACAATCTCTAAGTAGTAAAAGTAAAATACGAAACCC
>WBZZ01004660.1:160000-165000 GCA_019918135.1 Paulinella micropora
AACAACAACAACAACAACAACAACAACAACAACAACAACAACAACAACAACAACAACAACAGAAGGTGGGCCCATGATCTCACTTGCAGGCTATCTTGGTGGCCATGGGGCTCTTGCCACCTGCTTGAATGCTAGGATGTAACTCCTTGCCATTTCTGACCTTGAAGGTTTCTAGACAGCTCTCTCTTTCGGCCTCCAGCGCTTGTGACTACTTGCTGGTGCTTGCCCGCTCCATTCGACTTGTTCGTTTCACACGGCCTCTAACTTGTTACTCAGACTGTTTTCCCATAGGCCATGGCGAGTTTCTCCTCTCCCTTCAGCTTCCCTCTCTCTTCCTCTCCCTTTTCAGTGGACTTGCTCCTCTCTCGAGGCTTATCTGCGCTCCTCACCGCCTTTCCTCTTCTCCCTCTTATGTTGTTGTTTTACTATTGTGCATGCTCTTCTGCTCCTTTTCCTCTCTCTTTGTTTACTGTCTTTGAGCTCTAGAGTCCTAAAGTACAGTGAGACATGCTCTGGCGTCCCGTGTCGGCCGGGGATGATTAGACATCTACTTGTCTTTAAGTGGGTTTAAGGCCGTTATCCACGCACCATCATGCCACTGGTTTAATTACTGTAATTAAATTTACAACAACAACAACAACAACAACAACAACAACAACAACAACAACAACAACAACAATGAAAGTGGCAAGTGAAGGCCGTAGCCACACACCATCTTGCAATTTAAGTACTTTGTTTAAATTTTATTATTATTATCATAATTAAATTGAACAACAACAATAACAACAACAACAACAAAAACAAAAACAACAACAACAACAAGAACAACAACACCAACAGCAACAACAATAACAACAACAACAACAACAGCAACAACAACAACAACAACAACAACAACAACAACAACAACAAGCAACAAACAAGAAGCAACAACAAGCAACAGCCAACAAGCAACAACAACCAACAAGGAACAAGCAACAAGCAGCAACAACAACAACAACAGGCAGGCCGGCAGGAACGGCAGAGCCTGCATACATGTACGTGTGACGTTTGTTCGTAGCTGCATAGTGGAAAGCCATGGATTCGAAGCAAATGTGGCTGATGGGAGGCGTGGCGGCGACTTTGGCCTACATGGGCATCCGCTATGCTTCCCGTCCACGCGTAAACCACCGCGTTCCTTTGCTCTTGATGTATGTATGTATGTATGTATGTATGTATGTATGTATGTATGTATGTATTTATTTATGTATGTATGTATACATGTACATGTATCACCTGTCTCGTGCGCGTGTGTATGTATGTATGTATGTATGCATGTATGTATGTATGTATGTATGTATGTATGTATGTATGTATGCATGTATGTATGTATGTATGTATGTATGTATGTATGTATACATGTACATGTATCACGTGTCTTGTGCGCGTGTGTATGTATGTATGTATGCTATGTATGTATGTATGTATGTATGTATGTATGTATATGTATGTATGTATGCATGTATGTATGTATGTATGTATGTATGTACGTATGTATGTATGTATGTATGTTGGGCTGTGTAGGAGGCGGATCAGTTCCGCTGGCTGGAGGACGTGCATGGCGACCGCGCTCTCGCCTGGGTACAGCACAGTCCCACCTTTCTCCCTGCTTTGATGAAAACTTCACCGTTTGCAAGCCGACAACACATAACGTCTAGGGAACTATCCCCCCTTGTATTTACTTGGTACCTATGTCTCCAAGATCGTCCTCGTCCACCTCGACACCCATCCGTTGCTCCTTTGGCATAACTTGTTCGACATAAGACCAATTTTGTGGTTCCAAACTGCTAGCCGCAAATAGCACTGACTTGGCGAAGAGTAGGCCAGACTTTCCTTAGTGACCCATCACACGCTGCATGTGTTTTCCGAACTGGCGCTTGGGAACAGGTAGTTGATGCGATGTGTGCGCAGGTGAAGGAGCAAAACAAGCTCGCCATCGCAGAACTGGGTGACCCGACGCACACGGACGTCTTCAAGAAGATTCTAGCCATCTTAGACTCCAAGGTCAGAGCTATCTAAATATTGTGGATTGTGTCTATGTATGTTTGTATGTTATCTATATTGATACTCCTTTATGCACGCACGCAAACACACACACACACACGTGCGGTATTGCAGGATAAGATTCCTTTAGCACGGAAGATTGGCGACTACCTTTACAATTTTTGGCAAGATGAAAAGCATGTTGATGGTACAACATTTCTTGAATTAGTATCAAGTCATTTAGAACAAACGTGCAAACGCATATGTGTGTGTGTCTTACTTTCCTCTTTGTTATGTCTATTGCTTGTGATAGGTGATGTGCAGACATCTATACATGCCTGTGTGTATGTGCTCAGGTATTTGGCGGCGGTGCAAGGCGGAAGAGTACCTAGCGGAGCACGTGCGCTGGGAAACCGTGCTAGATCTGGACCTGCTGAGCAAGACAGAAGGCAAGCGCTGCCCCTGCAACCTGCCTCACCATGCAGTCTATCTATATATCTATCTATCTATCTATCTATCTATCTATCTATCTATCTATCTATCTATCTATCTATCTATCTATCCATCCATCCATCCATCCATCCATCTATCTATCTATCTATCTATCTATCTATCTATCTATCTATCTGTTTGTCTGTCTATCTGTCTGTCTGTCTGTCTGTCTATCTATCTATCTATCTATCTATCTATCTATCTATCTATCATCTATCTATCTATCTATCTATCTATCTATCTATCTATCTATCTATCTATCTATCTATCTATCTATCTATCTATCTATCTATCTTTCTATCTATCTATCTATCTATCTATCTATCTATCTATCTATCTATCTATCTATCTATCTATCTACATCTATCCACTTGTGCGCCTAGGCAAGAAGTGGGTCTGGAAAGGCTACACGTTGCTAGACCTCGAAGGGGAAAAACCGGTATGTCTCAGCACATGATGCGTGGTCTTGTTAGCACGCCTTGCGATCTGAGTCTTTTTCTTCTGCCTGCTCCATCGCGCCTGCGTGCTCTGCAGCTTCCAGCTCCACCCACAGTACTCACAAGCTCGCTTAGTGGTTCTGTGCTCCTATGAAGCCCGAAGTATGTGTGGCACATGGAGTTGTGTGTGGTTCGCTCGCTGCATGAGCTTGAGCAGCAGTGTAAGCATGACATTGTGGGTGTGGTGGCTGTACAAAGCAAAGGACAGCGCGCTGCCATCTGTCCTATCTATCTATCTATCTACCTACCTACCTACCTACCTACCTACCTACCTACCTACCTACCTACCTACCTACCTACCTACCTACCTACCCACCTACCCACCTACCACCTACCCACCTACCTACCTACCTACCTACCTACCTACCTACCTACCTACCCAGGACCGTGCCTTGCTGTCGCTGTCTCCTGGTGGGTCCGATGCCGTGTCCATTCGGGAGTTCGATCTGGTCAAGAAGGCCTTTGTCACGGACCATCCGTTCAACGTCGACCCCGCCAAAACAAGTAAGATAGAAGAGAGAGTGAGGGAGGCAGAGAGAGAGAGAGAGAGAGAGATTATATATACCGTTTTCATTCTCCTAATCTCTCTTGCCGTATTCTCTCTTGATTTAGACGGTGATTCTGTCTTCCTTTTTCTACACACACAGACACACACACACACACAACCCTATGCAGGGGTCAGTTGGAAAAGCAGAGACATGGTTTTGATCGGCACCGACTTTGGGCCAGGTTGGCGCATGATACAGCCATTGCCCTCGTGGGACACGCGTATTATTATTATTATTATTATTATCATTATTATTCTGCCCTTGCGGGGGTGTCATTAGAGCTTATCGTCAATTCTTCGTACTCCCCTCACGGGTGAGACGATGGAGGCGCATGTGCAGAAATGCATCAGCCATTGACAGAGAAGCACTATCATTATTATTATTATTATTATTATTATTATTATTATTACTATTATTAATGGACACCGTGATAGCCCAGTGGTCAAGTTCTACCATCTGGGCCCTGTCGCCAGTTCGATTCCCGTCGGTGCCACCAGTATTTTCATTGAACGTAACGATCCGTCTGGACCAAGTATTTTCATTGAACATACCGGCCCGTCTGGAAGTGTTGGAACTGCCCTTGCGGGGGTGTCATTAGAGCTTATCGTCAATTCTTCGTACTCCCCTCACGGGTGAGACGATGGAGGCGCATGTGCAGAAATGCATCAGCCATTGACAGAGAAGCACTATTACTATTATTATTATTACTATTACTATTACTATTATTATTATTATTATTATTATTATTATTATTATTATCATTGTTATTGTTATTTTTGTTAATGTTATTGTTGTTGTTGTTAACATTGTTGTTGTTGTTGTTGTTGTTGTTGTTGCTTGTTTGTTTGTTTGTTTGTTTGTGTTTCTTTGTTTCATTTGTTTGTTTGTGTTGTTCCCTCTGCTTCTGTTGTTGTTTTCGTTTTCGTTGTTGTTGCAATTGTTTGGCTCATGCTTTTCTGGTTGTTGCGGTCGTTGTGATCTTTGTGGTTGTTGTTGTTATTATGCTGATGTATCAAAATTTGTCGTGCGTATGTGTTTTGCGGCAGGGAGTTTGACGAGTTCTGGCTATCCGCGGCAGATGAAGGAGTGGAAACGCGGCACCCCGCTCGCCGCCGCCGAGCTCGTCTTCGAGGTCAGTGTCCATTGAAGCATACATACACTTTCCAAAAAGTCTCTCCACTCTCCACCTCGAATGCAAGGAAATGAAAGTCTCGGCACGCCAAAAAGTCCAGTCTACGGTACAAGATAATATCAAAAGCTTCAAGTCTCCAAAACGAGCCTCAGTGAATAGGAAAGCAGTTTTTAAAAAGTTTCAAAACAGTTTGCTCTCTCTCTCTCCTTTTCTTTTTTCTTTTCCTTTTTTTTTTTTTTTTTTTTTTTTTTTTTTTTCGTATTTATATTTGTATTTGTATTTATCTATATATATGTTGTGTGTTTTGTT
>WBZZ01004660.1:172500-195000 GCA_019918135.1 Paulinella micropora
CATTGTCTGCCAGGTCTCCCCCCCCCCCCCCCCCCTTCCATTCCCTCTCTTTCCTCTTTCCGGCTGCCGTATCATGCGTCCGTTCTTTCAGCTAGTTGTTTATCAAGCGCCTTATGCTGTACATGCGGCCCGCGCGTGCAGCCTCCCGACTTGCAAGCCTGTTGATATTTGCGCATGAGTACGTGAGTTTACGAAGGAATGGAGAGTTTATGTGCCATTGTGTGCGCAGGTGCCTTTGCTGGACATGCGTCGCTACAACCAGCTCCTTGCTGGGGCCAGCTGGATGGCAGAGTAGGCCCGCTCCCATATGCCTGGCCTTGCTGCTTGGAACCCCGTGGCTGTGTGCTCTGGCTTGCATATGTGCCTCATTCTATTGAACATATGTACCAAATTATGTACATGTAGTGTTAGCGAAACATCTACCATACCTCTCCTTGTTGTGGCCAACAAAGAGCTGCTTTGTCGCCCGAGCACCGCCTGTCTTCAACACCACATGCGAGCAGAGACCATAGAAAAACAAGGCACACTAGCGTTGCTGTCGGCCCGTTTGCGGCATCGGTGCGCATGTAGAGTTAGGTTTCATGCACACAAATAAGCGTTTGACCTCTGTATTATCACAGGTATGGCAATCCAGACATAGAGGCTGAGTGGGAGGGCTTCCTCCGCTTCAACTCGCCTTACCACAACGTGCAGCGGAGATCGGAGAGAAAGTACCCAGCCGTGCTCTTCACCACCTCCACGCGCGATGACCGGGTCTCGTCTTCCCTCGCTGCCTTCTCTTTTTGTTTTCCTTATGCAGTTGCCTTCCTGATTCTTTCCTGTCCCATGGCGATTCCTTCATGTTGTTACCTGTTTGGACGTGTGCGTTGTACACGGACGTGTGTTAGGTGCACCCAGCGCACGCGAGAAAGATGGTTGCGCGCTTGAAATACAAAGGGCATCCGAACATTCTCTACTGGGAGAATATGGAGGGCGGGCATGCCGGTCTCAGCCCCCACCGAATGGCTGCTGAAAGCACCCGCACCCGTGTATGAATTTTTAAGAATGCTGCTTCAAAATGTCCCTATTCATTTTGCAAGGATGAAACAAAGTTCAGTTTGGAAGTCGTAAAAACTTGCAAAATCACACAATTTGCATCTGCTATGGTTACTGGCTGTGCATGGTATTACTACATTCATCCCAGCATGCATACTGTAGCACTGTGCATAATATGCATACTTAAAGAAAGTATAGATATATATACCTACACAGTACTTAAAACTGACATCATGCATGGAACTCATGTAATGTATTCATGTATGGATGACTGGTTGTATGTTTGTAAGCAGCAGTGCGTGTAAGCTTGGCTGTGTCCATGTATGAAAGAATGTTTGTAAGCAATTGTGCATTATCAGATAAATACGTAATGTACTGTACTGATGAGCACTTGTGAATTGTACGTGGATATCTACTGATGTGCTTTGTGTTTCGCTGGAACCTGTAGGCGCGGCGGACAACAAGCAGCGCGCTTACATGAACGCGCTTAGCTGGATGTTCCTCGCGCGTACACTCAAGCTCAAGCCCTGAGCCCCATGCTCCCTGCCCTGTCTGTGTTTGTTGATTTTCTGCACTGCGTTGTAACTTTTTTCTCCAACTTTGCTTGTCATCATTTTCTCTTTATCAAGACCTTATTTGTCTTGCTGCGTACTTTTCTTTTGCCTCCTTTCTTTTTCCCCCTTGGCCTGTTTATTAATATCACTTTGATTCTCGTACGTACGCTTCCCACTCACCCCTAAGTATTCTGTGACAATATAGACGTTAATGAAGGTCTTCTCTGCTCTTCCCAGTATCTTCTGAGTAAGAAGGGGCGGAGTAAAACAGAGAAGTAAGAACGTTCGGCTCGATGAATTTCCTTTAATAAAGGCATTTCAAAGTTTTCCGAGTCAGGAATTAAAAATATTATTGTCGTTGATGGTACGTTAACCTTCCCCCCCCCTCCACCCCTTCGATCAATCCGACTCGACAGAAAAAGGATTGGACTGAAGACTAAAACGAACTCATCACGACAACTTCTGACTTACTTTGCCTTTACATCCGCCTATTTCCACTTAGTATTAATATTATTAATATTACGTAACTGTAGATACTGAGGAGAAGGGTCTACTCACCGATCCGAGCCCTATAATGCTTCCCTTTTATTAGACTCACTGCGAGTCGGCCAGTCATGTCTGCAATATTAATATTAATATTAAAAGTAAAAGTCAAAGACTTTAAGTGAAAGTGGAATCATTGCTACCCTACCGGCGTCTAGTCGTGAAGTCACCTTCGGCAACATAGAATTATCATCTAAACTGAAGTTGACTCCGTTGCAGCATCTCAGCTGGCACCTACAACCTCAGTAGTATCTAGAAGTCCGCCGCCGCAGTAGTATCATTGAATGAATGACGGCGGATAGCTCCAACTGAGTTGAAACCAACGCGTACCCAACAAACTAGCACTGCCAAGGCCTGAGCCTTCATTACTGGAAAACCTACCCCCCCGACTGTTAGCAGTGAAACCGAGCCACCCTTTCACTGATGATCAGTACAGAAGGCTGCCGCCCCTCACACGTGTTCGGCCTGTAGTAAGGTGATTTATGGCCGCCCCCCGCATGACGCCGCCGTCATGAGCTGGCCATCGCCTCTGCCAGTATATTCACATATTTGACTGTGGGTGTAGAAAATATACATGTTGGTTGCCAACCAGGAAGAAGACGGCAGACAGACGCAGAGAGAACAGCTATTCCTGTGGTCGGCGACGTGGGCCTTGCCGCTGCCGATGGTTGCGCTGCTTGCCTTTAGTGTTCCCATGCCGCGACCTACCATAGGTCAGCGCAACCGCTCCGTGTTTCTTTCTCGTTTTCTATCTACCTACCTACCTACCTATCTATCTATCTATCTATCTATCTATCTATCTATCTATCTATCTATCTATCTATCTATCTATCTACCCACCCACCCACCCACCCACCCACCCATCTATCTATCTATCTATCTATCTATCTATCTATCTATCTATCTATCTATCTATCTATCTATCTGTCTATCTGTCTATCTGTCTATCTATCTATCTATCTATCTATCTATCTATCTATCTATTATCTATCTATCTATCTATCTATCTATCTATCTATCTATCTATCTATCTATCTATCTGTCTGTCTGTCTGTCTATCTATCTATCTATCTATCTATCTATCTATCTATCTATCTATCTATCTATCTATCTGTCGATCTACCTACCTACCTATCTACCTACCTACCTACCTATCTATCTATCTATCTATCTATCTATCTATCTATCTATCTATCTATCTATCTATAAATACCTACCTACCTACCTACCTCTCTATCTATCTATCTATCTATCTATCTATCTATCTATCTATCTATCTATCTATCTATCTATCTATCTATCTATCTATCTATCTATCTATCGATCTATCTATCCGAACGATTTAGAATGAGAACGTTAATATCTATTTATTTCTCCATCTATTTAGAATCCTCATGATCTAGATAAGTTTGTTTTCTGCTGCTGGATATGATCAAGAAAGCACCTGTGTCTTCTGGGAAAAGGCGGCGACGTGAGTGCATCTGAAGGGACCCTGATACATATCGATTCACCACACTGACTCAGCCTTTGTTTAAGTCAACCATACTACCCCACCTCCTCCTTCCTCTTATGCTTTTTCTTTCTCTGTCCATCTAGTCATTCTGGTTGCTACTTGGCATTCTACTGCGATGCAATCCTTGTTATTCAAATTTCATACCGTTACTTGAAGACAACAAAGCCAAAAACGAGGTGTCTCGACAAGCGGACAAACGGTTGTGAGTATCTGCATGTCCATGTGTATGTTTGTGTGTGTGTGTGTGTTACGTACCCGGGAGTGGGAGGAATAGGCGCCCCGCATTTGCCGCAGAAGCTGTGTGAAGGCAGGGCGGGGAGTGAGCAAGAAGGGCACTGGATGCTGGGCGAGGGGCGAAGGTCGGAAGGCAGCTGGGATGCGGGGCTGGCCAGGTTGGCTTCGGCGGAAGACGATGGATCCGCCGCAGAGGCAGCACGCGAGGTGCTCCATGGAGGAGCTTCTCCGAACATCGCATCCCCTGAACATTGCATATGACATTGCATATGACAGAGCACATGATGCAAACACGCTTGTGATACACATGAATAAAATACATCCATCCATACATAAAAGGAGCAAAAAACAACCCTCTTTTTGCAGACTTGTAGAGAATACCTTTCTCTTTCCTTTTTGCTGGAGGTTAAATTTTACCGATATTATGTAATATGTTAGGTTTTGGTCGGAACCACTCAAAATACTGGTATAGGTGGCAGATTCACACTTCACCCTTCACCACAAATAGCCAGCTGTCGTGCCCCCTCAGGGGGCACCACACGAGCTAGTGCATAAAAAATGCATGCAATATTTCTTGACTGTAATTCAATTTGCATAAGCAGGCACGCATGTATGTATGTATGTATGTATGTATTTACGTATGTATGTATATGTATGTATGTATGTATGTATGTATGTATTGTATGTATGCATGCATGTATGCATGTATGTATGTATGTATGTATGTATGTATGTATGTATGTATGTATGTATATGTATATGTATATGTATATGTATATGTATATGTATATGTATATGTATATGTACATGTATATGCATGCATGCATGTACCTATGCAAATATATGTGTATACAGATCTATGTATCCTCATATACATGCTTGCATTCATACATGAATGAAAATGGTATTGTTTGTTTGCATATAATCGGCACGGTTACACATACATACATACATACATACATACATTACGTAAATGCATACATACATGTCATGCACGCACGCAAAAATACATACATACATGCATTCTTACACATATGAAACACATTCACATAATCTATTTTTTTCAAAAATATGCAGTACGTACTGATGCAATATATATAATCTTTTTACTTCACTATGTAACATTATGCAGACGTTGGTGTACATTTTGTGTGCTAAAGTATTTCCTATACATCTGCACAATCCAATCCACGTAACCTATCTATTACCAGGAGTTGCAGGATCGGGGCTAGCATCTGATTCGCCCTGCAAAGGAAACCACACAGACACATATTTGAATACTTCATGCATGGAGCGAGTACTTAGTTATATAAAGGCATAATACAAAGAATATGTATGCGTACATGCTGTTCACTGTAATATCTTACACTTGCAGGCAGGTAGAAAGTGAGAAATAAGCACAAAAAATTTTATGGCTTGTACGCAGCCGTGAGCACCTTCAGTGGTGTGCAGGTGGCGCCCTTGTTGGCCGTGACAATCTTGTTCGGCGAGGGTTCACCACCGTTTGTGCTGGGTGCTGGGGCAGTGCGTTCTGTTGAGGCCTGCTGCTGGCGGGGCATATGGGCGGCACTGCCGGTGCCCTCGTGCACGCGGCCACGCGGGACGGCCCCAGCACTTAGCGAGGCTGCCTTGGCAGCAGGCGGCGGGCTAGTGGGGAGCGAGCAAGGGATGCCACGCAAGGCCGAGGAGGGCCGGTCAGAGCAGGAGAAATCGGAGGGCGGCCCTGTACAACAGTCACGAGATACATTACGTTTGAATGTTTTGTCAACATTCTTTTTGCGTATCATTATGTAGTACGTATGTAACATAGTACCTATGCATATGTATCACGTACGCAGCTTTCATGTGACATTATACATGATCCTGTGTTCGTAACACCGTGAGTACAGAAAGCATACAGAACAAGAACACATGAATCTATCCGTATATACCACAAAATATACTGTTCAAGACATTGACTCAAGAAGTGAAGACGAGATGAATAGATAGTCCAACACCTAGGTAGATGCGTATAATTTTAAGCTGTGTGTTGCTGTCTGAATGAGCCTGCGCTTTTATGAGAGAAACCATGAGACGCGAGAGCAGAAGACGGTAAGGAAGCGGGAATCTTGGCGGAGACTTGTCTCGTGGCAGGTGTTGCTGGTGTCCTTGCTGCCGCAAGTGTGCCAATACTTGATTCCGTCCTGGTGTTGCTTGCTGCAGTTTCTTCTCTGGTGGTCGATGTTGTTGTTTTCGTTGTTTGCGTGACGGGGGTAGGGGTGGTTGTTATTGTCGTCGTCGTTGTCATCTGCGTCGTCGGTGTCGTCGTCTTCGTCGTCGTTGTCGTCGTCGTCGTTGTTGTTGTTGTCGATGTTGACACTGGAGTAGAAAAAAAATAGGAAGAGAAGGAAGAGAAGAAGGAAGACTGGGAAGGCTGTTCTTGCGTTTGAGTCGAGGCGCGAGAGAGTTCTGAGGCAGCTGTGGAGGAGGGGCGGGAGGAAGATAATGGTCTAGCAGTAGTAGTAGTAGCAGCAGCAGCAGCAGTAGTAGTAGTAGTAGTAGTAGTAGTAGTAGTAGTAGTAGACGAAGAAGAAGAAGAAGAAGAAGAAGAAGAAGAAGAAGAAGAAGAAGAAGAAGAAGAAGAAGAAGAGGCAGAAAAGAAGAGGGGGGAATCTTGGGGAGGTATTGAAACCGACAGGCTTTCCCCTACATGCAGGTACACCAACAAACACCGACGTCATTCTTCTTCTCCTTCTCCTCCTTCTCCTGCTCCTCCTGCTCCTCCTGCTCCTTCTCCTTCTTCTCCTTCTTATCCTTCTTCTACTTCTGCTTCTTCTCCTTCTTCTCCTGCTTCTGCTTCTTCTCCTGCTTCTGCTTCTGCTGCTGCTGCTGCTTCTCCTTCCTCCTTCCTTCTTCCTTCTTCTTCTCCTTCTTCTTCTTCTTCTTCTTCTTCTCCTTCTTCTTCTTCTTCTCCTCCTCCTTCTCCTTCTTCTTCTCCTTCTTCTTCTTCTTCTTCTTCTTCTTCTTCTTCTTCTTCTTCTTCATCTTCTTCTTCTTCTTCTTCTTCTTCTTCTTCTTCTTCTTCTTCTTCTGATTATTATGAATATTATGATTATTATGATTATTATGATTATTATGATTATTATGATTATTATTATTATTATTATTATTATTATTATTACTATTACTATTATTGGACACCGTGATAGCCCAGTGGTCAAGTTCTACCATCTGGGCCCTGTCGCCAGTTCGATTCCCGTCGGTGCCACCAGTATTTTCATTGAACATACCGGTCTATTTCTGGACCAGTATTTTCATTGAACATACCGGCCCGTCTGGAAGTGTTGGAACTGCCCTTGCGGGGGTGTCATTAGAGCTTATCGTCAATTCTTCGTACTCCCCTCACGGGTGAGACGATGGAGGCGCATGTGCAGAAATGCATCAGCCATTGACAGAGAAGCACTATTACTATTACTATTATTGTTATTATTATTATTATTTTATTATTATTATTATTATTATTATTATTATTATTATTATTATTATTATTATTATTATTATTATGATTATTATTATGATTATTATTATGGACACCGTGATAGCCCAGTGGTCAAGTTCTACCATCTGGGCCCTGTCGCCAGTTCGATTCCCGTCGGTGCCACCAGTATTTTCATTGAACATACCGGCCCGTCTGGAAGTGTTGGAACTGCCCTTGCGGGGGTGTCATTAGAGCTTATCGTCAATTCTTCGTACTCCCCTCACGGGTGAGACGATGGAGGCGCATGTGCAGAAATGCATCAGCCATTGACAGAGAAGCACTATTATTATTATCATTATTATCATTATTATTAGGACACCGTGATAGCCCAGTGGTCAAGTTCTACCATCTGGGCCCTGTCGCCAGTTCGATTCCCGTCGGTGCCACCAGTATTTTCATTGAACATACCGCTCCGTCTGGACCAGTATTTTCATTGAACATACCGGTCCGTCTGGAAGTGTTGGAACTGCCCTTGCGGGGGTGTCATTAGAGCTTATCGTCAATTCTTCGTACTCCCCTCACGGGTGAGACGATGGAGGCGCATGTGCAGAAATGCATCAGCCATTGACAGAGAAGCACTATTATTATTATTATTATTATTATTATTATTATTATTATTATTATTATTATTATTATTATGATTATTATTATTGTGGCATCGCGATAGCCCAGAGGTCAACTTCAATACCATCTGGGACCTGTCACCAGTCCGATTCCCGTCGGTACCAGTATTTTCAAAGTATGTTTTCTTTGAAAGTATTGGTCTTTCAGGAAGGCTTGGAGCTGCCCATCGGGGGTGTCAGTAGAGCTATGGTCAAATCTTCGTGCTCCCCTCGCGGGTGAGACGATGGAGGCACATATGCAGATTTGCATCCGCCATTGAAGCAGTATTATTATTATTATTATTATTATTATTATTATTATTATTAACATACCGGCCCGTCTGGAAGTGTTGGAACTGCCCTTGCGGGGGTGTCATTAGAGCTTATCGTCAATTCTTCGTACTCCCCTCACGGGTGAGACGATGGAGGCGCATGTGCAGAAATGCATCAGCCATTGACAGAGAAGCACTATTATTATTATTATTATTATTATTATTATTATTTCTTGCCCTCAGGAGCTCCATCGGTGGCCCCGATCATCAGGCGAGAGACTGACACGGGGGGGTGGAGGACCTCGAACAAGGGTATTGGAGGCTTATGTCCGTTGAGGATATGCCATTAGCTGCATCAGTACGCCTCAGATATAGTAAATCTGCCTTGGAGTGTTGACTGTGACATATTTGAGGGAAATCCCGATGAAAAAACCTAGTCACACTTGCTAAACAGAGTTCCAGCCCAATGGCCTCAAGGCGTTAAACTGTGACGCCAACTCATAACCCTTTGGTGGTAGATGCTGGGGAGGAGGGTCGTTGCGCGCGTAAAAGATCTTAAACTCCGCATATGCTGGTTGATAGCCCAGGACCCAGCAGACACCAGATTGTTATGGGTGGGGTTTCGAGGCAGCTCTAGCAACCGCGCTTGGTGTATGCACTTGCACATTCGGTGACGTCTTGCAAGAGGTTGCTGGGACTGCGGAATAACCTCGGCTTAGTGCAGTCTTGCCCTCAGGAGCTCCATCGGTGGCCCCGATCATCAGGCGAGAGACTGACACGGGGGGGTGGAGGACCTCGAACAAGGGTATTGGAGGCTCATGTCCGTTGAGGATATGCCATTAGCTGCATCAGTACGCCTCAGATATAGTATTATTATTATTATTATTATTATTATTCTCGGAGTGTTGACTGTGATGTATTTGAGGGTAACACCTGATGATAAAAACTTAGTCACGCTTGTTTATCAGAGCTCCAGCCCAATGACCTTACGGCGTTAAACTGTGATGCCAACTCAAAACCATTTAGTGGATGATGCTGGAGAGGAGGGTCGTTGGGCGCCTGTCGAAGATCTTAAACTCCGCTATGCCGGTTGATAGCCCGTGGACCCAGCGGATACCAAATTGTTGTTATGGGTGGGGTTTTGAGGTAGTTCTAGCAACCATGCTTGGTGTACGCACTTGCACATGCGGCAACGTTTTGCAAGAGGTTGTTGGGACTGCGGAATAACCTCGGCTTAGTGTAGTCTTGCCCTCAGGAGCTCCATCGGTGGCCCCTATAATCAGTCGAGAGACTGACTAGGTGGGGATGGAGCACCTCGAACAAGGGCATGGAGGCTCATGTCCGGAAACGGATCGTGCCATCAGCTGCATCAGTATGCCTTAGAGGAAGTATATTATTATTATTATTATTATTATTATTATTATTATTAGTGGCACCGCGATAGCCCAGTGGTTAAGGTCTACCATCTGGGACCTGTCGCCAGTTCGATTCCCGTCGGTGCCAGTATTTTCAAAGGATATTTTCCTTGAAAGTATTGGTCTGTCTGGAAGGCTTGGAGCTGCCTTGCGGGGGTGTCAGTAGAGCCTATCGTCAAATCTTCGTACTCCCCTCACGGGTGAGACGATGGAGGCACATGTGCAGAAATGCATTCGCCATTGACTGAGAAGCACTATTATTGTTATTATTATTATTATTATTATCATTATTTTGGAGTGTTGACTGTGACATATTTGAGGGAAATCCCGATGAAAAAACCTAGTCACACTTGCTAAACAGAGTTCCAGCCCAATGGCCTCAAGGCGTTAAACTGTGACGCCAACTCATAACCCTTTGGTGGTAGATGCTGGGGAGGAGGGTCGTTGCGCGCGTAAAAGATCTTAAACTCCGCATATGCTGGTTGATAGCCCAGGACCCAGCAGACACCAGATTGTTATGGGTGGGGTTTCGAGGCAGCTCTAGCAACCGCGCTTGGTGTATGCACTTGCACATTCGGTGACGTCTTGCAAGAGGTTGCTGGGACTGCGGAATAACCTCGGCTTAGTGCAGTCTTGCCCTCAGGAGCTCCATCGGTGGCCCCGATCATCAGGCGAGAGACTGACACGGGGGGGTGGAGGACCTCGAACAAGGGTATTGGAGGCTCATGTCCGTTGAGGATATGCAATTAGCTGCATCAGTACGCCTCAGATATAGTAAATCTGCCTTTGAGTGTTGACTGTGACATATTTGAGGGAAATCCCGATGAAAAAACCTAGTCACACTTGCTAAACAGAGTTCCAGCCCAATGGCCTCAAGGCGTTAAACTGTGACGCCAACTCATAACCCTTTGGTGGTAGATGCTGGGGAGGAGGGTCGTTGCGCGCGTAAAAGATCTTAAACTCCGCATATGCTGGTTGATAGCCCAGGACCCAGCAGACACCAGATTGTTATGGGTGGGGTTTCGAGGCAGCTCTAGCAACCGCGCTTGGTGTATGCACTTGCACATTCGGTGACGTCTTGCAAGAGGTTGCTGGGACTGCGGAATAACCTCGGCTTAGTGCAGTCTTGCCCTCAGGAGCTCCATCGGTTGCCCCGATCATCAGGCGAGAGACTGACACGGGGGGGTGGAGGACCTCGAACAAGGGTATTGGAGGCTTATGCCCGTTGAGGATATGCCATTAGCTGCATCAGTACGCCTCAGATATAGTATTATCATTATTCTTATTATTATTATTATTATTATTATTATTATTATTATTATTATTATTCTTATTCTTATTATTATTATTATTATCATTATTATTATTATTATCATCATTATTATTATTATTATTATTATTATCAGTACGCCTCAGATATAGTAAATCTGCCTTGGAGTGTTGACTGTGACATATTTGAGGGAAATCCCGATGAAAAAACCTAGTCACACTTGCTAAACAGAGTTCCAGCCCAATGGCCTCAAGGCGTTAAACTGTGACGCCAACTCATAACCCTTTGGTGGTAGATGCTGGGGAGGAGGGTCGTTGCGCGCGTAAAAGATCTTAAACTCCGCATATGCTGGTTGATAGCCCAGGACCCAGCAGACACCAGATTGTTATGGGTGGGGTTTCGAGGCAGCTCTAGCAACCGCGCTTGGTGTATGCACTTGCACATTCGATGACGTCTTGCAAGAGGTTGCTGGGACTGCGGAATAACCTCGGCTTAGTGCAGTCTTGCCCTCAGGAGCTCCATCGGTGGCCCCGATCATCAGGCGAGAGACTGACACGGGGGGATGGAGGACCTCGAACAAGGGTATTGGAGGCTTATGTCCGTTGAGGATATGCCATTAGCTGCATCAGTACGCCTCAGATATAGTATTATTATTATTATTATTATTATTATTATTATTATTATTATCGTTGTTCTTGTTTCTGTTGTTTGTTATTGTTGTTATTGTGTGCTGTGGTCATTGTTGTGGCGATGGTGGTGGTTGCGCTGTTGTTTTCATTATCATCATCGAGTGATAATAAACAAGAACAACAAGAACAACAACAATAACAACAACAACAACAACAACAGCAATAATAATAATAATAATAATAATAATAGTAATAATAATAACAACAACAACAATAATAATAATAATAATAATAATAATAATAATAATAATAATAATAATAATAAGGGGCTGCGCCAACACCTGAAAGGATGGTTTGCGGTGCGCGAACGCATCCCTCCCCTCCCCCCCCCCCCCCCCCCCTTCCCAACGTCGCTTTTCCTCTCATTCTCACAAGCACAACTTTTACAGCCTTGCAGCAATCTCAGCCATTCATTTGGCACTTTGTCATTACATTCGAATGTCATAACTTCAACTATATCCCTAAAAAAGAGCTCGTGACAAGCTTGCGAAATCACAAAGAATCAGCCTCTAAGCCCCTCTGCCACAACTCTTAGAGCCTTGGAGCATTCTCAGCCATTCATTTTGGCACTACTTTGCCGAAATCTTCGTAAATCTCTATTTCAACCATTCACTACCTAGAGCGCGTCCCGAGGTTGTGAAAACCAAAAAATCAGCCTCTCAATCCTTCTGGCACAACTTTGGGAGCCTTGGAGCATTCTCAGCCATTCATTTTGGTGCCGGCAAATTCGCTTCGGGTACGTACAATTACAAGGCTTGGGTTCCCGGGGGGAGGGAGGGCCCCCCGGGACTCCCCCTTTCCACAGTCGACAGGGTACGTTCACATACGCACACACACACACACCATTTCCGCACCCCTGTCGGGATAAATCATGGTTTGTCGGAACGAAAAGTTGGGAGCTCATATTTGCAGGGTGGCTAGCCCCAGACTCGATGTCGATACTGGCATAAATTTTTTGTATTTCAGGCAAATATTTGCGTTAGGGGAGTGTCTGAATGCCGAAATTCCTTGTTTTTTTCACCCCATTTCTGCACCCCCTGTCGGAATAAATCATGCTTTGTGGGAACCAGGAGGAGTTGGGAGCTCATATTTGCAGGGTGGCTAGCCGCCCCAGACTAGATCTTGATGCTGGTATAATATTTTTGGAATTCACGCAAATATTTGCGTTAGGGGAGTGTCCTGAATGCCAAAATTCCTTGTTTTCTTTAGCCTATTTTCTGCACCCCCTCCTCATAAATCATGATTTGAACTCGATGTTGATGCTGATATATTTTTTTTGGAATTCACGCAAATGTTTGCGTTAGGGGAGTGTCCTGAATGCCAAATTTCCTTGTTTTTTTGGGAGTTCTTGCCGGTACCTTCGGCATTTGAACGTACCCTGTCGACGGGGAAGGGGGGGGGGGGGGGGGGCTCACTGGAACCCCAGCCCTGCAATTGTACGTACCCCTCGCGAATAAGCCGGTACCAACATGAATGGCTGAGAATGCTCCAAGGCTCTAAGAGTTGTGCCAGAAGGGTTTATGCCGGTTGCCTCCGGCAATTGAATGTGTGTGTGTGTGTGTGGGGGGGGGGTAAAAATTTCCATGTTCCCCCTCCCCCCCAAACCTCCCCACCCCTACTCCCAACACCTTTCAAGGATAATAATAATAATAATAATAATAATAATAATAATAATAATAATAATCATAATAGTGCTTCTCTGTCAATGGCTGATGCATTTCTGCACATGCGCCTCCATCGTCTCACCCGTGAGGGGAGTACGAAGAATTGACGATAAGCTCTAATGACACCCCCGCAAGGGCAGTTCCAACACTTCCAGACGGACCGGTATGTTCAATGAAAATACTGGTCCAGACGGAGCGGTATGTTCAATGAAAATACTGGTGGCACCGACGGGAATCGAACTGGCGACAGGGCCCAGATGGTAGAACTTGACCACTGGGCTATCACGGTGTCCAAAATAATCATAATAATCATGATAATCATAATAATCATAATAATAATAATAATAATAATAATAATAGTGTATCTCCTGCCAATTGCTGAGCCAAAAGGCCATGTGCATCCAGTCCTCCATTCCATAAGGAAAGTCTCCACACCAATCGGTGGAATAAAGGAAGTGACGGCATAGAACATTACTCTAGGAGCATTATACCAATCAGCCCATGGAAAGGACCGATGGCCTATGTACTCCCTAATAATAATAATAATAATAATAATAATAATAATAATAATAATAATAATAATAATAATAATAATAGTGCTTCTCTGTCAATGGCTGATGCAAATCTGCACATGCGCCTCCATCGTCTCACCCGTGAGGGGAGTACGAAGAATTGACGATAGGCTCTAATGACACCCCCACACGGGCAGTTCCAACACTTCCAGACGGACCGGTATGTTCAATGAAAATACTGGTGGCACCGACGGGAATCGAACTGGCGACAGGGCCCAGATGGTAGAACTTGACCACTGGGCTATCACGGTGTCAATAATGATAATAATAATAATAATAATAATAATACTATACTATATCTGAGGCGTACTGATGCAGCTAATGGCATATCCTCAACGGACATAAGCCTCCAATACCCTTGTTCGAGGTCCTCCACCCCCCCGTGTCAGTCTCTCGCCTGATGATCGGGGCCACCGATGGAGCTCCTGAGGGCAAGACTGCACTAAGCCGAGGTTATTCCGCAGTCCCAGCAACCTCTTGCAAGACGTCACCGAATGTGCAAGTGCATACACCAAGCGCGGTTGCTAGAGCTGCCTCGAAACCCCACCCATAACAATCTGGTGTCTGCTGGGTCCTGGGCTATCAACCAGCATATGCGGAGTTTAAGATCTTTTACGCGCGCAACGACCCTCCTCCCCAGCATCTACCACCAAAGGGTTATAAGTTGGCGTCACAGTTTAACGCCTTGAGGCCATTGGGCTGGAACTCTGTTTAGCAAGTGTGACTAGGTTTTTTCATCGGGATTTCCCTCAAATATGTCACAATAATAATAATAATAATAATAATAATAATAATAATAATAATAGTAATAATAATAATATTTTGAATCGCAATATCTTTCGAACACATGACTCTACACTCTTCAGTTGTGTTTGTATGAGTCTTCCCTACAGCAAACGTTCGATATGATCGAAATGACAGAAGATAAATTAACAAGTAATTTACAGCTGCAAGCAAGGTGTCAATTTGAAAACAACGATAAGGCAAGGATGATGGAGACCTCCGCTGGTGGGTAGGGACGGGAAGGACAAGCCAGCAGAAGGAATCCTGTTTGGGAACGATGGGCTCATCTTCGGATGCGAGGAAAGTTGTGTGGAAGGTGGACGAGGCCCTGCACAACTGGAGAAGCTAGGGGCGGATGCAGGTCTGGAGAAGCTAGGGGCGGATGCAGACTGAAAGGAGGGCGAGAGCAGCAAAGAATGCTCATGAAGCTTTTGAATTATGAACAAAATGGTATCGGTGCTGTGCCAATAGGAGGCGTGCGTCGACATGCTCATAGTAGAAATCGGATTGACCCGCTGTGCGTATCGCTCCTGTAGCACGTGATCCAGTCTATCCTTGTGAAAAACCGCCATATGTTCTTGCACGAGCTTAGCAAGTTGCTTTTCTTTCCCATCGTTTTTCTTACTAGATGCTGGCGCGCTTGACATGCTATCAGTCTTCAAAGCATCTTGCCGCCCAGGCTGTGCAGCTTCGTGATCCTCCCCATCGTCTTCTTGCGTCAGCTGCGCTGGTGAAGTGTTGTGGTGGTTTAAGTCAGTCTCCACATCCGACCCAAACAGCCAGTTGAAAGCGCTTCCGATTTGGTAATGCAGCCTTTTGCCACCCGCTTTATGGTGGGGGATAACTTTAGCAGGCACTTTCGCAAAGCATGGATGAAAAAGGGGTTCCAGTCGGTAGGCAATCGGGTCATATGGATGGTAGATGTTGACAAGCCTTGCATCCGAGTGCAAGCGAAAGTCTGGGTAATGCAATCGACGCAAAGGATCGGAAGCAAGATGCCCGTCTCGCAGCACCCCAAACAGTCCGATGGGTGAGCCCAAGCAGAACAGAGTCTGTACAGAGAAGTCTAGCTTGGGGTAATTGAAGTGTGCAGGTCCGAACATGACCGGCGCAGGGTCATCGTCGTCTGCGGTGAGCGAATTGAAGGTACTGCTTTCGCCTGCAGTATCTTGAGTGCTAGTTAGCTCTTGCGACACCTGTCCTCTGAAAAGTGCTCCTCGATTGGAGTTACGTCGCTTCCCTTCCGTACTAGAATTTACTGTTTCTTTCTTTCCGTTCATGTTGCCTTTTTCCTCGTCTTCGACTTGGCCTTCTCTTTCTTGGCCTTCTGTCTCTCCCGATCCTTCTTCGTCGTCGCCTTCCGATTCTCCATCGTCTTGCACTGCTGATGTTATGGCGGATGGTTCTTCTGGCTGCTCCTCTTCCCATTCTGATTGCTTTTCCTCTTCCTGCCCCTCGTCTTGTTGCTCCTCCTGCTTGCCTCCGTTTTCCTCGGATACATCATCCTCCAGGCACGGCCCTCCGTTTTCCTCTGCCACATTATCCAGCGGCGGCGGTGATACATCATCTTCCAGGCACGGCGGCGGTGAGAGGGGCTCCGGTTCCTTACTTTCGTCGCTATCTTCCTCGCTCATCCTTCCAGCGACTTCCACTTTCTCTCGATCGATGAGCTTTGTTTCTCCCTCATCTCTGCCCTTGTCTTTCTCACTGGAATCGTCGCCTCCACTAATTGCTTTCGCCTGGTTTTCTCCACGTTCTGCGCCAGAATCATCTTTTCTTCGCTTTTGCGATTCAACCTCACTTTCAGTTACAGGAAAACCCTCTTCGCGAGATTTTTTTACCTTTCGATTACTTTCTTCAGCCTTTAGACTACTTGCTCCATCATTTGACAATCGCGAGCTTTTGGCCGCTTCCCTGCCCCTTTTTGCTCTCCGCAATTTGTCCACGTGTTTCTTTTCTTTACGGTCAGATTTTGTAGTTACCTCGCTTTCCAAAACTGAGATGGCGCCTTTAGGTTCTGACGCTAGTCCCACACTATCGCCGACATGGAAACTCTCTGCACATGGTTGGGTTGTACGACTTTGCGATGAAAACTCATCTTTGGCAACAGTAGCTCCAAAGTCGAAGGGGTTGCTGTCAGTACTAGGGCAAGTGACTTTGTTGTGAGAACTAGGGTGAGTGCCTTGCTGAGGAGGGACACTAAGAAGAGAAGTGTGAATATATTCCATATGTGATTAATGTACGCATAGAACAGATGAGACAAATATGACATTCATATTTCTATACTTCCTGACATATCGTCTCTAGAATGCCCCCCCCCCCCCCCCCCCGCCCCCCCCGATACCCACTTGCAGTTGCCCCCCAACACTTAGGAAATCCATTACGACGAATTATCTTTGGTGAAGTTCATAACGACTTGCAGTTCACAGTTGACCTTGCCGATAGATTTGTAAATCGTTTGGGCAAATTTTGCGAAAGAAAATATTTTGAATGCCAATCACAGACAATTATAGAGCCCCACAATCACGCAATATTTAAGGAAATAAGTCCGATATTGAAACGCAAGCAACTCGCAGTTCTTTATTGGGTTACACGATGAATGGCAGTGCCAAAGTACAAAAATAAATCGCCATGATCATGGTTCCTACTATTATTGTTGCTGAAATTCTTGGATGAGGGATATGAGGGTGGGAAGAATATTAGAAATCGGTCGCTCTAACATAAATTCCATGATTGCTCATGACGAACAGGAGTTACAATTTCATTCTTGAAGAGAGCCGAGGATAAGACTGTGCTTGCGCATACACGTTTTGATAAACTTGACGTAATATTTGGTCTAGTGGTCTGTCCTAAAACAAATTTTATCCTAAACGACGCTCGTTGAGACTGGGAGTTGGTAGGAAGCAAAAAACCAGATAGGATACAAAACCGTGTGCACAAGCCATGTCGAACCCCAATATTTGTAATAGGCATCTTTCCCGAACGGTCAATTGGCAACATGCTCACACACCCAGAGCCAACGAGGGGCGCTTGGCAATATGCGCACTTGCACTGTCACATTCAAACGACTTTTGGGATGATGACATTCACGACAGATATTGGAGCAAAAAATAGCTCATATGTGAAGCTGGCAACGTTTCAAGTTTCCCCCGACCACATTACGGATATTTTGCAATGTAAACGAGTGATCTGTAATCCTGGATGTAGCGGAAACAATTATTTCGTGTGACACTGATATGCTTATGAATTTTGAGCACAGCAAGAAGACCAGGCGCTGGCCGGTTGGTTGGACAGAATGTCGAACAAAATCAGCGACCCCAACGAATGGCCGACCAAGCTTGTACTGTGCAACGACACCTTAGCAAACACACACACAGATACAAACTGCGATGGAGATAGCCCTTGTGTAAACAGAAACATACTAAAGAGAAATATTTACGAAGCATTCTTGATCACGAACAATAATATTCACTGCAATTTCTATCATAGAGAGACTCGAATATAAACACACAAGAAATGTATGTCCCTTATTTGAAGCAGGTAAAGGACAGTGAGGTGTCTATCGACTTTTGCTTGCACGTCCCTGGGTAGCGTGGGCAGACCTCAGGGTGCAGTCGGATGAAGGTGCGGTGCAGATAGTTGAGCTGCTGGGTCACGCACGTAATGATCCGTTCATGCCACGGCGAAGACAGGTAGAACAGTACGTCTGAAATGAGGCAGGAGAATAAAGCGAGTGAGCGAAAGAGAGATAAAGAGAGATAAAGAGAGTCAGAGAAAGAGGGTGGGGAAGGGAGGTGTGTGATGATGGGGGGGGGGGGGGGGGGGGAGGCGTGAAGGAAGGGAGCGAGCAAGAGAGAGAAAAAGAGAGAGAGAGAGATAGATAGGTAGATATATATAAATATATATATATATAGAGAGAGAGAGAGAGAGACTATACGGTTGCATAATTTATTGAGACAGACACAGAGAGATTGAGAAAGACGACGAGGAGAGGAGAGGGGGTGCCAGGCGGGGAAGGGGGGGGGGGGGGGGGGGGGGCGGTATTAGAGAAGAATATATGGGCAAGCAAAATAAAATAAGAAAAACATAGAAAATGAAAAGAAAAATAAAATGGCTTGAAAAAAAAGAAACAAAAAATACTATATGTCCTCAAAACATGAACCGTGCTCGATCTCATTCCACCTTCCACTCATTCCCTCCCTGCTTGTTTCTGAAATCAATTAATCTGAAAACATATGAATGCATCGTATCTGCACTACATCGCACCTGCGAGGAGGGAATGAGTCAAACCTCGCAACAAAGGGGGCAAGGTTGGTTGTGTCACCTAATACACACACACAACTTGTGGTGCAGGTGCAGGATAATCTCGAGAACCCAGCTATTTATGTCGAACATGTATATGAGTAATCTTGAAAAACCAGCTACTCATGTAATTTGTGCAGACAAGCCTTCAGGCATGATACTGTACTGTGCATGTGTGTATGTTTGTATGCGCGCGCCTGTGCCTGCACGGTAACATTCAAGCATACACGCAAACCCATACATGCATCCATTCAGCGTGAATGCATGAGTGGATGCATGCGTACGATGTGCTTTATATATGTACAAATGTACAATGAGAAAAATGAAGTACGCTGGGAAATGCGGCTTTGGCAGCGCAAACTGTAACAATCCTCATTCTAGCTTATGAGTATATGCATAGCGGAAGGAAAAAAGACATGTGGTCATGTGCGCAACATGCAATAGTGAGTATGCAGTGTTCGCATATCCATAACCATATAAGTATGCCAATTGTATATTTGACAATATAAGCACTTTCAGTGTGCATGCGCGAGCCTGGCGCGTGCTTTACATCACCTGCCTGATCCTTTCGTGAAAAGTGGTAGAGTGCACCACCTGTTGCAACATCAGTACATATAGCATGTGCTGGTGTACACATGTACATACAAAAAGGTGCCATGTTGCATTC
Organism: Paulinella micropora; assembly: GCA_019918135.1. Classification (NCBI taxonomy): domain Eukaryota; phylum Cercozoa; class Imbricatea; order Euglyphida; family Paulinellidae; genus Paulinella; species Paulinella micropora. The sequence continues at coordinate 192,133 of WBZZ01004660.1, forward strand.
AAATAACAAACGTTTTAGGGCGCCAAATAACCTTTTCACTCCTTTCAAACATAACGATCAACTTTGTGTTGATCTTTAATGATATTCAAGAATTTTCCATCTGAGGGCATGGTCCTCTTAAAATTCGCTCGTTTTGTCGTAAGATTTCCATGACAAAATGATATGGAATGAACCAATATTTCCATCCTGCCTGTTCATCTGCCTTCTGACTAACCACTTATGAGTTCAAAATATCGGCGCAACAGAGAGAACAAGAAAGCATATTGTCAGTGCTTCAAAAGGAGCAGGACCGACCCTTTTCAGTGCTCCGTGGAATAGACATGTGTGCAGGAGATCAGGCAAGACGCACATACCTGCCACCAGTCGACGGGCAGTACTTGAATGCGCTGGAAATGCTTGCCGTTGGTGAACATGACCGAGTAGAGGCTCCTCTGGAAGTCCAGGACGCGCGCCTGGAACTTGACGCTCCAGTAGTGCTCGCCCATGCCGTGCACCACTAAGACCTGCCACGAGCAGCAACACCATGCAGCTGGCCTGTGCACGGCAGGTGTGGCTTATCAGTCACAGGGTTTGCATTCGACATTTGTAAAAGCAGTCGACGTACGGTCTATCCGTGAAACCATGGATTGCCCTTGCATAATGACAGGGCCTAAATACCTTATTAGTTGTGAGCACTGGACGCCCTCTAAAAAGATGATCGGATTGCAAAGTGGCAGCTTTAAACCACTCATTCCATTCGTATAAAAACCTTATCGAGAGGCTTTGAGATAACACAAAGACATGTACATGTATTTACGGATACAGCAGAGGAAAGAAATTTCTTAGAGAATAGTATTGGAGGTGTGTGTACCAAATGCTTGATGGGTTGAGATAAAAGTGGAGGGGGCACCGCCGATATCTCTACGGGCCACACCTGAGTGATGGGAAACGACAATTAATAAGAACCACACACCCATATTTTAGTTTTTTTTTCACGTGTATGTTTGCATAGTTTCACACGATAGCTTCAGCAATGGCCCTATCACTAACATGGATGGAGAACGATGGGATGAAAGTTATGTGGTTAGCTGACAACGCACACGAGGTGAAAGTTCACGACACAGGCACAGGGAGATGCATGAAGCAGGAGAAGGTAGGCAGGTAGGTAGGAAGTAAGCACGTAAGTAAAAGAGGCTCAGAATAGCTTTGTCTGTCAGAAAATCACATTTGATCGGCAGAAAACAAGAAAATCTTGCTTTCAATACGATTCGTCTGATTTGATTAATCAATCATCATACAGACCATAGTAGTAATGGTAGTAGCAGTAGAAGCAAAACAGGGAAGCTTGGTCATATTGCAAGGGTGCAGTAGCAGTATGAGTATGATGCTAGTAGTAGAAGTAGTAGTAGGACGAGTAGTAGTAGTAGTAGTAGTAGTAGTAGTAGTGTAGTATAAGTAGTAGTAGTAGTAGTAGTAGTAGTAGTAGTAGTAGTAGTAGTAGTAGTAGTAGTAGTAGCAGTAGTAGCAGTAGTAGCAGTAGTAGTAGTAGTAGTAGTAGCAGTAGTAGTAGTAGTAGTAGTAGGAGAAGGAGGTGGAGGAGGAGGACGAGGACGAGCAGGACGAAGAAGGAGAGGAGAAAAAGAAGCAGGAGTAATAGGAGTAGCAGTAGTAGTAGCAGTAGTAGTAGTGGTAGTAGTAGTAGTGGTAGTAGTAGTAGTAGTAGTAGTAGTAGTAGTAGTAGTAGTAGTAGTAGTAGTAGTAGTAGTAGCATAATATGTATATATTTACATACGTACTTACTTAGATACGTGTGCCTATACGATTTTGTGCGTGTGCATGTGTGTGTACACGTTTACCTGCATCTTCTGCATACATACATGCCATGTATATGGGAAGCATGCATGTTTATAGATGCATGAACGTTTTTATATGTGTATGGGTATGTAGACAATCATGCACATATTATGTTTATTTATTTACTTACTTATTTATTTATTTATTTATTTATTTATTTATTTATTTATTGAAACATGTATACATTTACTTATTTATTTATTTATTTATTTATTTACTTATTTTTTTACTTATTTATTTATTTATTCATCTTTACATTTATCTATCTATCTTTTCATTTATTTATCTATTCATTTCTATGTTTATATATGTATGTATGCATATTAGGTAATTGAACATTTTTAAATCCGTGCGTATATATACAGTATAATGAAAACGCACACACGCATACATGCACATTGCGTATGTATATACATGATACAAAAAAGGAAATTTTGGGCGGGAGCGAATATGAGGGTTAGTTATCAAAATGCTCTCAGGTTCTCCACGCAAATCCTGAAATCGAGAGTGGCTTGCAGAGGAAGTACAGTAGCGCATGTAGTAGAAGCATTACAGTGAAAAACACCGGAGGGAGTAGGCCTTGTTTGATATTTTCTTCTGTTTGCTGCTGCAACTTGGCGTCTTGTGCCGCCAGTGCCACAAGCTCTGGGTACCTACACCGATAGTATCTCTATGCACCTGCTCTGCTAAACTTTTGGCCATGCGCACACCATACACCATACACTATCGAATTCTTTTTTCTTGTTATGCAATTCAGTATTCTGAATTCAAAAACAAATTTTTGTCTGATCTAGTGTGAAACTCATGTAATATATTTGAAAGTACTTACTGGTTCGTTACGGGGCGTACATTGCCTGAACCGTCATTGCGAACCTAAATCATCACATCATATACATAATACTCTTCTTTCTTTCTTTCTTTCTTTCTTTCTTTCGTTTCTTTCTTTCTTTCTTTTCGTTTCTTTCTTTTCTTTCTTTCGTTCTTTCTTCTTGCTTTCTTGCTTCCTTCCTTTCTTCCTTTCTTCCTTCCTTCCTT
>WBZZ01004660.1:200000-207500 GCA_019918135.1 Paulinella micropora
CCGCCATTGCACGGCGCCTGGGAGCACCAGCGGCGGCAACCGAAGACCCCGTGCTACGGGATGACCCGAACTACAAGCTTCTCGTGGCCTATGGGCGCAGCGCCTTAATTGGGCCCAAGCTCAAGAAAGCGCACATCAATTGTGACCGAAAGCCCTGCGCAGGCTGCCGAGACAGAAGCTGCCGCTGTTGTTGGACGAGGTCGAGGAAGTGCTGGAAGGTGAACTGAGCGGCGAGCTGGCGGATGCCGTGCTCAACCAAGGGCTCGTCTGTCTCGAAAACTTGGTAGCGAACCGTTCACGTTACCAAATCTCGGGCACGACAGAGGCCTGCTTTGCAAATGACCGGTGGTGCTTCTTGCTCGAGCGGGCCAAGCTGCGAGCCGGGATCGGCCTGCAGCGCCTGGACCCTATGACCGAGCTAGCTTTGCTGACTGCACAGACGGTCGAAATAAATAAATAAATAGATAAATAAATAAATAAATAAATAAATAAGTAAATAAATAAATAAAATCAATCCTTGATCAACCGTGAAATATACTACCCGCCAATCGCACGCGGATTATCCTATTCAGACGCGGTAATCCGAGTATCAATAAGCGCAAGCCTTACTCTGCGAGCAGTCCTTTTAGCGTCATATGCGTGGGTGGGTATCGATGCGGCATAAGGTTATATAAATATGCGTGTATATTATACACTTTCTTGCTGTTTCTTTAGTAAGTGCTCTTTGAGCTTCCTTGAAACCATTAAGATTCTCTGTCTGTGTGACGTCTTTAGGTAGCTTATTATATATGATCGTATTAATCTGTGTATAGTAAGCACTATTTGTGTCTAGAAATTGTTTGTTTTGCTTCGAGTAACGGGTATTATGGTTATGTATTTTAGTAGTGGGTGTAAAGGTGTTGTCATGATAGGGCCTGCTTTGGGTCTTCTGTGTGTTGGGATACCGGAAAGTATGTACCTCTATACACACCCTATAAATGCATATGTTAGCTATATTGAGTAATATGTGCTTATTTAGCAGGGGTAGTGTATGTGCTGTCCTGCTATGCGGCATATTAGTCTTATTATTTTCTTATGTGTTTTTATTAGCGGCTGCAGATACTTGCTTTTCGGGTCCTCCGAGCCCCAGATTGTTATGTTCTGTATTATATGGGGGTAAGCATGAGCATAATACAGTTGCAGGAGGGTCTTAGTAGGTAACAAGCTAGTATACCGCAGTATATGAATAAATGTATGCAGCCTACTGACAATATGTGCTATTTGCTTCTCTAAGAAGAAACGGAGGTTGTGCTGGAGGGTCAGTCCAAGCAACTTTGTATGTTGGCATGGTTGTATGTTGTGGCCGTTAATAGTTAGTTTGGTTCATTTTTATGGAATATGGCGTAATTTGTTTTACTTGGGTTGGGGACTAGATTATTGGAGTAGAAGTATTTTATGAGGTTATTGGTGTCCATTTGCGCATGGGCTTGAAGGTTATCTATGTCTTTGGATCTGATGATGAGGGTGGTGTCATCAGCATAGGTATATACTGTGCCATGTTGTGTACTGTGTATGAGATTATTTATGTACAGGAGAAGGGTTGGGGACAGGTTACTACCTTGTGGGATTCCGTGCGTGATAGTACGCCGGATGAGATTGCATAGTTAGTATGTGTTTCCTGGGTGCGGTTATGAAGGTAGGATTGCATGTATTTAACCACATGGTCCGTAAATAGGAATTCATCTTTAAGTTTCTGGATGAGTTTGGAGTGTATCACTGTATCATAGGCCTTTGACGGGTCTATGTACAGTGCCATCACTAGTTTACCGTCATCCTTGTGCTTTCGGATGTGATTGATTATGGCTTCGATAGGCAAGGTCGTGTTCGAGTTAGGATGAAAGCATATTGAGTTCTTGAAATCAAACGGTGTGAGGTTAGGTGATGTGTGATCTGGGAGTTGATGATGGAATCAAAGATTTCGCCTACAATGGGGTATATAGATATAGGCCGATAGTTTTCAGGCACTATTCTGTCCTTCGCCTTATAAATCTCAATGACCTTAGTTATTTTGAGGCTGTCGGAGTAGCTCCCTTCATCTATTGCTTGGTTAAAAAACTGTGTTATTTTAGGTGCTAGAGACTCTAGAAGGTCTTTTATCATGGCAGGTTTTATCTTACATATATCGGCAGCCTTATCTCTTTTCAGGTCTTGGATTGTTTTTTGTTACCTTTTCAAGTGTAGTGTGTTGTAGTGCAAATGCGGGCGGCCCTGGTTTCTCTTCCTCAATCTTCTCTTCGTTAGCTATCACTTCCTGTTCTTTTCGTTTTTCTTCGCTCTTGTTTTCACCGTCATTACAATCGTTAGGGATCATATCTCCAGTTTTCTTTCCTACTGTGATGAAGTAATCATTGAGTGCATCCGCAATTTGTTGCGGTTCAGTGTAAGTTACACCCTCATAGGTTAGTTTGCAAGGTGCATTTCTCTGTTTCGCCGCATTCGGGACCACCGATCTTAGTACTCCCGTCTGTCTTTTGGGGCTGTGTTTTGTTTCCTCTTGAAGTCTAGTCAGCTGCTCTCTTTTTCCCCACTTGATTGTCTTGCGGAGTTGGTTTCTGTATTGTGCATGTTTACGTATGTTCTCTTCCGCTGGGTTTTGTCTTCTTTTCCAGTGTAGCTCTTTCTGCCTATTGATCATCCGTTTAATTCTATTGCTACACCACGGCTGGTTCTTCCTATGTTTTATGGCTGTTTCATATTTAGTAGCTACTTTCTCAATAGAAACCTGTATGTGCCGCAAGGCTGAGTCGCTGGTCATACCAGGTTTCTGGTCGTTGCGTTCCATTTCTTCTTTCATTTCTAGCACTATCTTCTCTTTTAGTCTCTCATATCGTCCAATTGTCAGTCTTTTTCCTTTTAGTCTCTCCTGGCGTGGGCAGTGTTTATGTATGATAGCATATATAGGCAGGTAGTCTGATAGGGGCGGCTCGATAGTTCCTGAGATTATATGCGAGTTTATGTTCGTGAGGTAGGTATCGAGCAAGGTTCGTGCAGTACTAGACGAGTTAAGTCTCGTGCAAGTCGCAATGGTAGTGTAGAGGTTATTAGATAGAAGGAAATTGTAAAGGGGCGTGTCATATTTCAACTTTAGCATATCATAGTTAAGGTCTCCCACTATAGTAATAGTGGTGGTCGGGACCTTTTGGAGTATTCCGTCTAAAAGTGATTGTAGGGTAGTCAGGAAATGGGGATCTGCTGCAGGTCGGCGATAGATATGTAGGATGGTATGTATAGGGTTATGAATTTGATTGTCTTTATGTATTTGCATTATTATGATGGGGGCTTAAATCACTTTCAGTATTGGTAGTTGCATACAGGTTATTCTTGCAGTATACAGTAATATCAACAGCATGATATACAGAGTAGGTTGGGATTCTGTATAGGCAGACAGGTATGGGGTGTTAAGTTTATTTTCTGTAAGCGTTATAATGTCAGGGTTGAAATTCGTTTTGAGTTGCAAATTATTAAGATGCTCAACCAGACTTAAAAGTTTATGGTTAATAGAACATCTATTAGTATGATAGAGGGTGAGCGTATGTATGGTTGATGCCGGGGGCGTGTCGTTCTTAGTAGTTAGGAAGGGGTGAGTGACATCAGTCAAGGCGTCGGTATGCTCGTGTTGTACGCTCATGGTGTAGTATCGGCGGCATCCATAGTCATTGCATTCTGCGAGGTCTGGGTCGAGTTGGTGCTCGAGCTAGAGCTTGAGCTCGAGCTAGAGTTGGCAGCCTGGGCAGATGCAGGTTGGTGTGGTTTGGTTTGATCTGTCTGCTTCCTGTTCAGAGTATTGGAGCTGCGCAGGTAGTGCAAGGACCCAGCTCTTTACCCTTCTCAGGTGAGACAGGTTTGTAAACCTCGCTATAGACACCGTATGCGATCTCATTTTTAGAGACAGACCAGGTTGGCTGTCTCCATGATTTGATTACGTGCGCCACAAGCACGGCGTTTGATGTATGATATACCATCTTTGGTCCATCTGTTGTTATCATTCTGATTCTGCTTTTGTTGCTTTGTTCTGTTTTTTGTTGTTTTATGTTTGCTTGTTTGTTTGCTTTTATTATTATTATTATTATTATTATTATTATTATTATTATTATTATTATTATTATTATTATTATTATTATTATTATTATTATTGACACCGTGATAGCCCAGTGGTCAAGTTCTACCATCTGGGCCCTGTCGCCAGTTCGATTCCCGTCGGTGCCACCAGTATTTTCATTGAACATACCGATCCATCTGGACCAGTATTTTCATTGAACATACCGGCCCGTCTGGAAGTGTTGGAACTGCCCTTGCGGGGGTGTCATTAGAGCTTATCGTCAATTCTTCGTACTCCCCTCACGGGTGAGACGATGGAGGCGCATGTGCAGAAATGCATCAGCCATTGACAGAGAAGCACTATTATTATTATTATTATTATTATTATTATTATTATTATTATTATTATTATTATTATTATTGTTATTATTTGTGGCACCGCAATAGCCCAGTGGTTAAGGTCTACCATCTGGGACCTATCGCCAGTTCGATTCCCGTCGGTGCCAGTATTTTCAAAGGATATTTTCTTTGAAAGTATTGGTCTGTCTGGAAGGCTTGGAGCTGCCTTGCGGGGATGTCAGCAGAGCCTATCGTCAAATCTTCGTACTCCCCTCGCGGGTGAGACGATGGAGGCACATGTGCAGAAATGCATTCGCCATTGACTGAGAAGCACTACTATTATTATTATTATTATTATTATTATTATTATTATTATTATTATTATTATTATTATTATTATTATTACTATTATTTGGACACCGTGATAGCCCAGTGGTCAAGTTCTACCATCTGGGCCCTGTCGCCAGTTCGATTCCCGTCGGTGCCACCAGTATTTTCATTGAACATACCGGTCCCTCTGGACCAGTATTTTCATTGAACATACCGGTCCGTCTGGAAGTGTTGGAACTGCCCTTGCGGGGGTGTCATTAGAGCCTATCGTCAATTCTTCGTACTCCCCTCACGGGTGAGACGATGGAGGCGCATGTGCAGAAATGCATCAGCCATTGACAGAGAAGCACTATTACTATTATTATTATTATTATTATTATTATTATTATTATTATTATTATTATTATTATTATTATTATTATTATTATTATTATTATTAGTGGCACCGCGATAGCCCAGTGATTAAGGTCTACCATCTGGGACCTGTCGCCAGTTCGATTCCCGTCGGTGCCAGTATTTTCAAAGGATATTTTCTTTGAACGCATTGGTCTGTCTGGAAGGCTTGGAGCTGCCTTGCGGGGGTGTCAGTAGAGCCTATCGTCAAATCTTCGTACTCCCCTCGCGGGTGAGACGATGGAGGCACATGTGCAGAAATGCATTCGCCATTGACTGAGAAGCACTATTATTATTATTATTTTTATTTTTATTTTATTTATTATTATTATTATTATTATTATTATTATTATATTATTGTTATTATTATTATTATTATTATTATTATTATTGTTGTTGTTGTTGTTATTATTATTATTTTACAGTAAGCAAGGTTTAATGGAGGAAAAGAAGAAAAATATATGATAAATAGAAGAAAGGAGCAAAAAGAAAAGCGTAGGGACATACTATAATCATGCGATCTGGCCCAAAGAAGCAGTAGTGCAAGTCCTGATGGAAAACTGGAGCCAATTTTCAACAGCTAAGCTCCATGGAAAATCAAAGAAACAGGAAAAAGAGGAAGAAAAGAAAGAGAGAAGAGAGAAAGACAGGCAGATCAAACAAAATATGAAAACAAGAATAACAGAGCATAAGGAACAAGCTCAAAACAAGGACAAGGCACAGCACACACAAACAAACACAAACAAACAAACCAGACAGGGGCAAGGGAGACATGGCATGAAGTAAAGGCAGGATGCAGGGATCAGACACAACCAACACAGGGCGCAAGTAAGACTGATAGCCAGACAGTGAGACAGCCCGTAAGGAAACTGTAGCACCCTATGCAGAACACTCGCGACCGTAGGCTGTCGTAGCCAGTAAGGCTCGACGTGGCCAGAGGCGACGCGAATATGCCGAGTGCTGCAATATCCTAAAGGACAGGCCCAAGCCTGGCAATCATTCAGACATGCAACCTCAGGCCAGTCGAGCCAAACCGCACCTTTATTATTATTATTATTATTATTATTATTATTATTATTATCATTATATGGACACCGTGATAGCCCAGTGGTCAAGTTCTACCATCTGGGCCCTGTCGCCAGTTCGATTCCCGTCGGTGCCACCAGTATTTTCATTGAACATACCGGTCTATTTCTGGACCAGTATTTTCATTGAACATACCGGCCCGTCTGGAAGTGTTGGAACTGCCCTTGCGGGGGTGTCATTAGAGCTTATCGTCAATTCTTCGTACTCCCCTCACGGGTGAGACGATGGAGGCGCATGTGCAGAAATGCATCAGCCATTGACAGAGAAGCACTATTATTATCATTATTATTATTATTATTATTATTATTATTATTATTATTATTATTATTATTATTATTATTATTATTATTATTATTGACACCGTGATAGCCCAGTGGTCAAGTTCGACCATCTGGGCCCTGTTGCCAGTTCGATTCCCGTCGGTGCCACCAGTATTTTCATTGAACATACCGGTCCGTCTGGAAGTGTTGGAACTGCCCTTGCGGGGGTGTCATTAGAGCCTATCGTCAATTCTTCGTACTCCCCTCACGGGTGAGACGATGGAGGCGCATGTGCAGATTTGCATCAGCCATTGACAGAGAAGCACTATTATTATTATTATTATTATTATTATTATTATTATTATTATTATTAGTGGCACCGCGATAGCCCAGTGGTTAGGGTCTACCATCTGGGACCTGTCGCCAGTTCGATTCCCGTCGGGGCCAGTATTTTCAAAGGATATTTTCTTTGAAAGTATTGGTCTGTCTGGAAGGCTTGGAGCTGCCTTGCGGGGGTGTCAGTAGAGCCTATCGTCAAATCTTCGTACTCCCCTCGCGGGTGAGACGATGGAGGCACATGTGCAGAAATGCATTCGCCATTGACTGAGAAGCACTATTATTATTATTATTATTATTATTATTATTATTATTATTATTATCATTATTATTATTATTATTATTATTATTATTATTATTATTATTATATTATTATTATTATTACTATTATTATTATTATTATGGACACCGTGATAGCCCAGTGGTCAAGTTCTACCATCTGGGCCCTGTCGCCAGTTCGATTCCCGTCGGTGCCACCAGTATTTTCATTGAACATACCGGTCCGTCTGGACCAGTATTTTCATTGAACATACCGGTCCGTCTGGACCAGTATTTTCATGAACATACCGGTCCGTCTGGAAGTGTTGGAACTGCCATTGCGGGGGTGTCATTAGAGCCTATCGTCAATTCTTCGTACTCCCCTCACGGGTGAGACGATGGAGGCGCATGTGCAGAAATG
>WBZZ01004660.1:212500-250000 GCA_019918135.1 Paulinella micropora
CGTCTGGAAGTGTTGGAACTGCCCTTGCGGGGGCGTCATTAGAGCTTATCGTCAATTCTTCGTACTCCCCTCACGGGTGAGACGATGGAGGCGCATGTGCAGAAATGCATCAGCCATTGACAGAGAAGCACTATTATTATTATTATTATTATTATTATTGGTGGCACCGCGATAGCCCAGTGGTTAAGGTCTACCATCTGGGACCTGTCGCCAGTTCGATTCCCGTCGGTGCCAGTATTTTCAAAGGATATTTTCTTTGAAAGTATTGGTCTGTCTGGAAGGCTTGGAGCTGCCTTGCGGGGGTGTCAGTAGAGCCTATCGTCAAATCTTCGTACTCCCCTCGCGGGTGAGACGATGGAGGCACATGTGCAGAAATGCATTCGCCATTGACTGAGAAGCACTATTATTATTATTATTATTATTATTATTATTATTATTATTATTATTTACCATCTGGGCCCTGTCGCCAGTTCGATTCCCGTCGGTGCCACCAGTATTTTCATTGAACATACCGGTCTATTTCTGGACCAGTATTTTCATTGAACATACCGGCCCGTCTGGAAGTGTTGGAACTGCCCTTGCGGGGGTGTCATTAGAGCTTATCGTCAATTCTTCGTACTCCCCTCACGGGTGAGACGATGGAGGCGCATGTGCAGAAATGCATCAGCCATTGACAGAGAAGCACTATTACTATTACTATTATTATTATTATTATTATTATTATTATTATTGTTATTGGACACCGTGATAGCCCAGTGGTCAAGTTCTACCATCTGGGCCCTGTCGCCAGTTCGATTCCCGTCGGTGCCACCAGTATTTTCATTGAACATATCGGTCTATTTCTGGACCAGTATTTTCATTGAACATACCGGTCCGTCTGGAAGTGTTGGAACTGCCCTTGCGGGGGTGTCATTAGAGCCTATCGTCAATTCTTCGTACTCCCCTCACGGGTGAGACGATGGAGGCGCATGTGCAGAAATGCATCAGCCATTGACAGAGAAGCACTATTATTATTGTTATTATTATTATTATTATTTAGTGGCACCGCGATACTATTATTATTATTATTATTATTACTATTATTATTACTATTACTATTATTATTATTATTATTATTATTATTATTATTATTTTTATTATTATTATTATTATTATTTAGTGTCTACCATCTGGGACCTGTCGCCAGTTCGATTCCCGTCGGGGCCAGTATTTTCAAAGGATATTTTCTTTGAAAGTATTGGTCTGTCTGGAAGGCTTGGAGCTGCCTTGCGGGGGTGTCAGTAGAGCCTATCGTCAAATCTTCGTAATCCCCTCACGGGTGAGACGATGGAGGCACATGTGCGGAAATGCATTCGCCATTGACTGAGAAACACTATTATTATTATTATTATTATTATTATTATTATTATTAGACCGTGAAAGCCCAGTGGTCAAGTTCTACCATCTGGGCCCTGTCGCCAGTTCGATTCCCGTCGGTGCCACCAGTATTTTCATTGAATGTAACGATCCGTCTGGACCAGTATTTTCATTGAACATACCGGCCCGTCTGGAAGTGTTGGAACTGCCCTTGCGGGGGTGTCATTAGAGCTTATCGTCAATTCTTCGTACTCCCCTCACGGGTGAGACGATGGAGGCGCATGTGCAGAAATGCATCAGCCATTGACAGAGAAACACTATTATTATTATTATTATTATTATTATTATTATTATTATTATTATTATTATTATTATTATTATTTGGACACCGTGATAGCCCAGTGGTCAAGTTCTACCATCTGGGCCCTGTCGCCAGTTCGATTCCCGTCGGTGCCACCAGTATTTTCATTGAACATACCGGTCCGTCTGGACCAGTATTTTCATTGAACATACCGGTCCGTCTGGAAGTGTTGGAACTGCCATTGCAGGGGTGTCATTAGAGCCTATCGTCAATTCTTCGTACTCCCCTCACGGGTGAGACGATGGAGGCGCATGTGCAGAAATGCATCAGCCATTGACAGAGAAGCACTATTATTATTATTATTATTATTTGGACACCGTGATAGCCCAGTGGTCAAGTTCTACCATCTGGGCCCTGTCGCCAGTTCGATTCCCGTCGGTGCCACCAGTATTTTCATTGAACATACCGGTCCGTCTGGAAGTGTCGGAACTGCCCGTGCGGGGGTGTCATTAGAGCCTATCGTCAATTCTTCGTACTCCCCTCACGGGTGAGACGATGGAGGCGCATGTGCAGATTTGCATCAGCCATTGACAGAGAAGCACTATTATTATTATTATTATTATTTATTATTATTATTGTTATTATTTTGTTATTATCATTATTATCATTATTATTATTATTATTACTATTATTTGGACACCGTGATAGCCCAGTGGTCAAGTTCTACCATCTGGGCCCTGTCGCCAGTTCGATTGCCGTCGGTGCCACCAGTATTTTCATTGAACATACCGGTCCGTCTGGAAGTGTTGGAACTGCCCGTGCGGGGGTGTCATTAGAGCCTATCGTCAATTCTTCGTACTCCCCTCACAGGTGAGACGATGGAGGCGCATGTGCAGATTTGCATCAGCCATTGACAGAGAAGCACTATTACTATTACTATTATTATTACTATTATTATTATTATTATTATTATTATTATCATTATCATTATTATTATTATTATTATTATTATTATTATTATTATTATTATTGTTATTATTATCGTTATTATTATTATTATTATTCAGCCCAATGGCCTTACGGCGTTAAACTGTGATGCCAACTCAAAACCATTTGGTGGATGATGCTGGGGAGGAGGGTCGTTGGGCGCCTGTCGAAGATCTTAAACTCCGCTATGCCGGTTGATAGCCCGTGGACCCAGCGGATACCAAATTGTTATGGGTGGGGTTTTGAGGTAGTTCTAGCAACCATGCTTGGTGTACGCACTTGCACATGCGGCAACGTTTTGCAAGAGGTTGTTGAGACTGCGGAATAACCTCGGCTTAGTGTAGTCTTGCCCTCAGGAGCTCCATCGGTGGCCCCTATAATCAGTCGAGAGACTGACTAGGTGGGGATGGAGCACCTCGAACAAGGGCATGGAGGCTCATGTCCGGAAACGGATCGTGCCATCAGCTGCATCAGTATGCCTTAGAGGAAGCATATTATTATTATTATTATTATTATTATTATTATTATTATTATTATTATTATTATTGTCAAGTTCTACCATCTGGGCCCTGTCGCCAGTTCGATTCCCGTCGGTGCCACCAGTATTTTCATTGAACATACCGGTCCGTCTGGACCAGTATTTTCATTGAACATACCGGTCCGTCTGGAAGTGTTGGAACTGCCCTTGCGGGGGTGTCATTACAGCCTATCGTCAATTCTTCGTACTCCCCTCACGGGTGAGACGATGGAGGCGCATGTGCAGAAATGCATCAGCCATTGACAGAGAAGCACTATTATTATTATTATTATTATTATTATTTGGACACCGTGATAGCCCAGTGGTCAAGTTCTACCATCTGGGCCCTGTCGCCAGTTCGATTGCCGTCGGTGCCACCAGTATTTTCATTGAACATACCGGTCCGTCTGGAAGTGTTGGAACTGCCCTTGCGGGGGTGTCATTAGAGCCTATCGTCAATTCTTCGTACTCCCCTCACGGGTGAGACGATGGAGGCGCATGTGCAGATTTGCATCAGCCATTGACAGAGAAGCACTATTATTATTATTATTATTATTATTATTATTATTCAGCCCAATGGCCTCAAGGCGTTAAACTGTGACGCAACAACTCATAACCCTTTGGTGGTAGATGCTGGGGAGGAGGGTCGTTGCGCGCGTAAAAGATCTTAAACTCCGCATATGCTGGTTGATAGCCCAGGACCCAGCAGACACCAGATTGTTATGGGTGGGGTTTCGAGGCAGCTCTAGCAACCGCGCTTGGTGTATGCACTTGCACATTCGGTGACGTCTTGCAAGAGGTTGCTGGGACTGCGGAATAACCTCGGCTTAGTGCAGTCTTGCCCTCAGGAGCTCCATCGGTGGCCCCGATCATCAGGCGAGAGACTGACACGGGGGGTGGAGGACCTCGAACAAGGGTATTGGAGGCTTATGTCCGTTGAGGATATGCCATTAGCTGCATCAGTACGCCTCAGATATAGTATTATTATTATTATTATTATTATTATTATTATTATTATTATTATTATTATTATTATTATTATTATGATTGCGTGTGAGTTTGATTATGCATGTATGTTTCGAGTGTGAATGGATGGATGGATGGATGGAAGGATAGATAGATGGAAGGATAGATAGATGGCTAGATAGATAGATAGATAGATAGATAGATAGATAGATAGATAGATAGATAGATAGATAGATAGATAGATAGATAGATAAATAGATAGATAAATAGATAGATGAGATATCGCAAAAGGAATGTAGTCCTTGCAAAAGAACGCAGTTTCACATCAAACAGCAATTTGTGTACTGTGCATGTGTCCGGGATGGGAATCACGGGTAGACTGTATTCTGGAAGAAAGAAGAGGAGGTAGGTCGTTGAAGAAAAAAGGCAATCTAGGAATGGAGAGTGGGGTCTTGAGGAGGATAAGGAAGAAGAGAAAGAAAAGGAAGCCGTTAGTCCAAGTGTTTTGAGCACCGTAAGCTTGCGCAAGCTACAATGATGACATTGTATAAGGCCTAAACCCCCGAAGGGACCTAGCCCGGGCTATGCAACACTGGACGGCTATGACGGAATGCAGTCACCGATACGGACTAAAGGAAGATTAGTCCAATTTTTGACTGCACACGAGTGATAAATCGCAAAAGAGCAACGAGCTACGCAGGACGATAGCTTGAAGCAAAGGGATTTGGATTGGGAATAGGAAAAACCCAAGGCGCGTAAACATCGATGAACAGAGAACGATACCATGCCGCGAGCCCCGCATTCGATTGATCGAAGGTGGCAGGTCATCCGTTGTCCTCGATCTGAGACTTAAGCCCATTGTATCCGCTGGTCTTGTAGGCTCGTGCGTCAAGGATGTTTTCTTCGACCAGGCAATTGAGCTCGATCAGTATACACTTCTTGGCAGACAATGACCAGACAACAATATCGGGGCGGCAGTCAGTGACACAGATGTGGACAGGAAAGGCTTGCTCAGAGCCAGTGTACTGGGTTTGGAGCTGCCAATCGTTTGCGGTGTCAATCAGGGATGGGCGATGAAATTATTGCCCCTTAGGCTTCTGCTCGCCCTCTTTCACAAACATAGACTTTGATTCTCTTTGGTCGATAGATAGATAGATAGATAGATAGATAGATAGATAGATAGATAGATAGATAGATAGATAGATAGATAGATAGATAGATAGATAGATAGGTAAGATAGATCAGATAGATAGATAGATGCATAGATAGATGGATAGATAGATGGATGGACGGATGAAAATTTGGAAGATTGATGGTTGGATGGGTCACTCTCTTTCTCTTTTGACCCCCGTTTGCGTCTGTACTTATGCACATCATGTGTATTTATACGTCTAATCCATCCGCGGCCCTATTGTGTATAGGTCGGTAGTGACTTGTGTCGGCGTTTTCTAGCCATCGCCAAAGAGGTCGCCTCACTGCGAGAAGGTATCTTGCTCTCATTATTGGTAGTGATGGTGATAGTGCTAGTAGGTAGTTGTAATAATAATAATAATAATAATAATAATACTATATCTGAGGCGTACTGATGCAGCTAATGGCATATCCTCAACGGACATAAGCCTCCAATACCCTTGTTCGAGGTCCTCCACCCCCCCGTGTCAGTCTCTCGCCTGATGATCGGGGCCACCGATGGAGCTCCTGAGGGCAAGACTGCACTAAGCCGAGGTTATTCCGCAGTCCCAGCAACCTCTTGCAAGACGTCACCGAATGTGCAAGTGCATACACCAAGCGCGATTGCTAGAGCTGCCTCGAAACCCCACCCATAACAATCTGGTGTCTGCTGGGTCCTGGGCTATCAACCAGCATATACGGAGTTTAAGATCTTTTACGCGCGCAACGACCCTCCTCCCCAGCATCTACCACCAAAGGGTTATGAGTTGGCGTCACAGTTTAACGCCTTGAGGCCCTTGGGCTGGAACTCTGTTTAGCAAGTGTGACTAGGTTTTTTTCATCGGGATTTCCCTCAAATATGTCACAGTCAACACTCCAAGGCAGATTTACTATATCTGAGGCGTACTGATGCAGCTAACGGCATATCCTCAACGGACATAAGCCTCCAATACCCTTGTTCGAGGTCCTCCACCCCCCCGTGTCAGTCTCTCGCCTGATGATCGGGGCCACCGATGGAGCTCCTGAGGGCAAGACTGCACTAAGCCGAGGTTATTCCGCAGTCCCAGCAACCTCTTGCAAGACGTCACCGAATGTGCAAGTGCATACACCAAGCGCGGTTGCTAGAGCTGCCTCGAAACCCCACCCATAACAATCTGGTGTCTGCTGGGTCCTGGGCTATCAACCAGCATATGCGGAGTTTAAGATCTTTTACGCGCGCAACGACCCTCCTCCCCAGCATCTACCACCAAAGGGTTGTGAGTTGGCGTCACAGTTTAACGCCTTGAGGCCATTGGGCTCAATAATAATAATAATAATAATAATAATAATAATAATATTAGTAGTAATAGTAATAATAATAATGATAATATGTATGTATGTATCGTCTGCCAATTGCTGAGCCAAAAGGCCATGTGCATCCAGTCCTCCATTCCATAAGGAAAGTCTCCACACCAATCGGTGTGATAAAGGAAGTGACGGCATAGAACATTACTCTAGGAGCTTTATACCAATCAGCCCATGGAAAGGGACCGATGGCCTATGTACTCCCTAATAAAAATAATAATAATAATAATAATAATAATAATAATAATAATAATAATAGTGCTTCTCTGTCAATGGCTGATGCAAATCTGCACATGCGCCTCCATCGTCTCACCCGTGAGGGGAGTACGAAGAATTGACGATAGGCTCTAATGACACCCCCGCACGGGCAGTTCCAACACTTCCAGACGGGCCGGTATGTTCAATGAAAATACTGGTGGCACCGACGGGAATCGAACTGGCGACAGGGCCCAGATGGTAGAACTTGACCACTGGGCTATCACGGTGTCCATATAATAATAATAATAATAATAATAATAATAGTAATAATGATAATGATAATAATGATTATAACCATAATAATAATAATAATAATAGGCTTCCTCAGACTATAGCATCAGATCCAGATCCTGGACATGTGCCTCCATTGGGTCACCGGGGTCAGCCGATCCCAACGCATTGTCAGAACACCAAACAGACATAGCAGCAACAGCAACAGCAGGGGCAGATGGGGGCTGTGAAGTGCATGAAGAGCTAGATGCGAGGGTGTTAGCTGAAGAGAAGAACTCGGAGACACTACGCTGCGCTCCCGAACCCCTCTCTCTAGCCAGGACGTCCACACTGCGCGGACGGCCGCGCCGCGCAACATCAACGTCACTTGGGGGAGAGGGTGGGACAGAAGCTGATGGAACCTCAGTGAGGTCAATCACCTCCTCGCCACCATCCTCCACCCCAAGCTCCTCCCTTTTACCCTCCCTAGCAGACCAACACTCAGACACATATGATCCAAACAACACATCCAACTTTGGAGGGGGACGCAACGCTGTAACCCCTAACAACGCAGCAAGCCTAAAGTTACTGCGGAAGCGCGACTTCCCCTGAAAAAACTTACAAAACAATCGTGATTGATCCACAGGCGACATATCATCCCAACCCTGCCGCACAGAGCCCTCCCGCTCCCGCCCAAGCAACACATCCTCCACCACAACCTCACCGCCTACGACCTCACCACCCTCCTCACTCCCTCCATCCCCCTCAGCAGCCCCCACAGCCATGCCACCGAGCCTCTGCATACTCAGCAACAGCTGCTTACGTCTCGCCTCATGCATGGGGCAATCCCATAAGAAGTGCGCAAGGGACTCATTGACATCATCATGACAACAGAAGCAGCGAGGGGACATGCCACTGACCAACTTGCTGCGGTACAACCGAAGGCGGTTGTTGCAGCTGAGCAACCTTCTCCGAAGCAGATTATAATGCGCATCATCAAGGGCTACCCATCTTGGGAACTCCTTAGTTCCAAAGACTTGTCTTAGGATGACTCGCAGGCCATCAGTAAGATCGCTGCCTGCCTCTCGCTTGTCCCACATCAGTTGCTGCACCATCTTGACGTCCTGCTGAAGGGCCCACTTGTCCACAGTCGAACTCCAACCCTCGAGGTCCTTCTCTGAGCTATTTAGGAGCTCCTGAAGCCCTTGTTGTAGATCCATTGAGTCCCTGATAGCGCCTTCGGCCTCCGCAGTCCAGTCGGATTTGACTTGAGATGCGATGACAGGAAATCGCTTCTCCGGTAGAACACGCAGCCGTCCATAGAACTTCAATTGCGCCGCCCGCCGCAAACGCTCCGCACTCAAAGAGCGCGCCAGAAAGAGTGTAATCCACTTGCTTGTCTTAGGGCTGATGCCGAGAATCATCCTCATGGGGCGCAGCATTGCTGCCTCCAGCTTGGTGAGCTGCGATACGGGGGCACGCCAGACATCGAAGGCGTACTTCAGCTTGGCCCCCACAAGTTGATTCCAGCACATGAGACGATACCTAGCTTGTATCTCACCTGCACACCACAAAGAGTACCAACCTGCGGTGGCGACTTCAGTGACACGCGTAGCCCGCAGGGCCTGCTCCTTCCACTTCAGGTCGTCGGTGATAACCACTCCCAGGTACTTGTACTGACTGGTGACACTAAGCTTCTGGCCGCGAAACCACACCACGGGCTCACCTCGCTCCCTGATACTTGGTCGTTTCGCCTTGCTCGACGTGTAAATGGGCATGATTTCCGTCTTGCCGGGCTTCAAGTTGACTTCCAGCCGGTAATCTTCCGCGAACTTGGCCACAACATTGACCATCTTCTGGAGCTCGGTGCGACTGTGAGCGATGAGGGCCACGTCGTCCGCGTATAGAAGTGCCTTGATGTCGTTCAGCCGCTTCACATCCGTGATCTTGAGGGCACTCGCCAGCCGATCACACAGCTCATCCATAAAGACGTTGAAGAGTGTGGGAGAGAGAGGGGACCCCTGTTGGACGCCTACACCCTCCAGTACTTCGGGGGTGAGTACTCCATCAACTAGCACTTGCGACGAAGTCTGCTCGTAGCACCTGCGTAGCGTGCGCCAGAACTTGCCCCTTACACCCAGCTTCCAGAGCCTCTCAAATAGGCCATCTCTCCAAACAGACGGGAAAGCCTTGCGTAGATCGACGAACAGGACATACGACTCCCGCTTCTGCTGCTGACGCCCCTTCAACCTCTGCCAAAAGGTAAAGACCTGGTCCGTAGTGCGACGCCCCGGACGGAAGCCTCCCTGCTCTGGACGTAGCTTACCCGGGCCATCCACGAAGAGCGTTAGACGAGTAGCTAATAAGGACAGATACAGCTTACCAAGGCAACTAATAATCGAGATATCCCTCCAGTTGTCAGGATCCGTAGGATCCCCACCCTTGGGGATATTGACGATGATTCCCTTGCCCCAAGCTTTTGGAGTCCTCTCGGCTTCTCGAATCCAGTTGAAGTACTGCGTTAAGTAGCCATTGATGTAGGCGCCGCCATACTTGAGCATCTCGTTCTTCACTTTGTCCTCGCCACAAGCTTTGTGGTTATTCAGGGCACGTTGCCTTGCAAGGACCTCCTCTTGCGTGAACGGCTTGTCCAGCTCTTCGCAAGTGTCTTCACCTACTTCGTGCTCCTTCATAGCCCGGGCCACCTCATCTCTGAAGCGATCGTTCCAGTGGAACTGCCGCTTAGCTTCGGCTTCCTCCCACTCCAGCGAGCCTGCTTCTGCACAGCACTCCACCACAACAGCCGCACTTGCCGGATTTTCCCGTGGCTTCACCGAATTTTTCCGAAATTCCTCCCACCGAGCGACCTTTTCCGGCAGCGTATACGCCAGTGAGCCATCCTCCCTTTGCACCGGCGCGGAGACCTTCGCTCTGCGTGCCCCGCCAAGCCGCTTCGCGAGTAGCCAAAAGCGCTTTGAGGATTGCTCGCGTTGACATTTGACCGCTTCTTCCTGCACTTGCTTGAAGGAGGCGGACTTCTTGGCCCGAGTTGCCTTCCGAATTTGCTTGCGGAGCCGTAGCCAATTCAGACGGGCTTCCGCATTCGATTCATCCCTCCTGTATGCTGCGTAGGCCTCCCGGCGCTGCTGAATGAGCTCCTTTAGCTCCCCGTCGAACCAATTGTTGGTGAAACGGGGTCGTATACATCTGGAGCCAAGGACCCGGTGCGCCGCCATTCGGAAGGACTGCGCCACTCGCTCGGTGACGTCATCTACCACCCGTTGGCTGTCGGCACCACCCGATAGGTCAAGCTCAGGCAGCTGATGCACTCCAAGCTTCTGTAGGCAATGCTGGAATACGTCATCGAACTTGTCGCGTAGATAATCCAGCGCTTGCTTCGCAGCGTGATCATTACCCGAGACACCAGCCCCAATAAGCTTATCAACACGAAAGGACTTGTAAGGTTTCGCAGCCCGCTTTGGCCGGCGCTGGCCGCACCACGTCAGTTCGGCCCATACTGCCTTGTGGTCCGTATCAAGATCATCTTCGCATACTCCGAACTTTGCTCCAGATGCCAAGCCAGGCGACGCGCAGATGTAATCGAGGAGGTGCTTGCCTGTGCCCATGCCGCGCTGCTCACGCCGGGACCACCAGTAGGACCCTTCCACTGGGCACGAGAAGCCGCTCAGATTTCGCAGGCCCGTAGCGACGAGGACAGCCGCGAGTCTCTTGCCGTTCTCCGAACGTACCGGTGCTCCCTTATCATCGACCTCCCCGTGCTGACCGACGATGCCCTCCTCTTTTCGGCTGCATGCCGGCCCGAGCTTCGCGTTGGCATCCGCCACCGTGACCACAAGACCTTTGGCTCCAAAAAAAGCTATAGCTGCCTGCCAGGCCGCATACGCCTCTGACGACTCTTCTTCCTGCGTTTCCTGGGGAAAGTAGCCGTTGCCCACATAGATATCCTGAGCGCCGGTAACAGCCGAGGCGATACGCAGCCACACTTGCTGCCGGTGGTCGACGGGGGCTGACACCAGGTTGCAATACGGACCAAGGAAGTTAGCCACCGCGAATAGAACCCCACCCTTGCAGCGATTTTTCTCGCTGACCTCCGCAGGTTTTCCAAAAATCCGGAATCCATCCAGGCTGCATTTGGAAAGTTGCTTCTTGCCCATGCGGTGCTCCTGAGCCCCGATGACTAGCCAGCCCTCGTGCTTGTAGAATGATGCCCATTCCGCCGTGCCTACGTTGTCGTATCCCGTTTTACCCTGCCAGTTGTGACTCGCGACGAGTAGCTTGAAGCCGGTATCGAACTGCTTGGAGCGGTGCTTCTTGGCTCGTTTCCGGACCCGACGGCCGCGCTTGGCTTCCGCCCCGTGCTGCCCCCCTCTGCAGGTGCTTGCGCAGGTTGGTCCCCCACTGCACTGGCCGCCGAATGCAGGGGCACCACATGCACATCAGCACACTCAGACACACACTTAGGTGCATCGGCAGCCAATTCCGAAGACACCACCTGCACATCATCGACACATTCTTCATGCAGAGGCAAGACGCGATATCCCGTCGCAGCTTCCTCCTTCCGGACCGCCGCTTCCCCACGCAGATGGATGCGAATAAGCCTTCGGACACGTTCCCTGTCCCTGAACCTGCGCCCAAGGGCCACATTGACCCCTCTGCCGAAGAATTTGAGATGTTTGAGTTGCTGCAACGCCGTCTGCCTGCTGTCATCGTCCTCGTAGACCAGCTCCAGGTGACGAGACATTCGCTGGCCTTGCCACTCCATTACCGGGACCACCAGACCAAGACCGCTCATTTTGGAGGCGATCTCCTGTAGATTGGCGCGTTCTGAGAGCCCCCAGACAATCAGATTACGCCCGTCCTTGTCGTACCGATCTACCCGCCGGTACCGTCGAGGCGGCGGTGCCATCTGCCATATAGCGCCGCTCGCCTTATGTTGAAGCGCCGACCCGTGTGCCAGGTTTGGGGAGGAAGGATGAGGCGCAGCTAAGATAGCCTCTCCACGTGGTTCAGGAATTCCGTCATATACGCGAGCCCTCATCCTCCCATCCTGGGACATCGGGCCAGAGCCCGTCGAAGAGGCATTCCCACGGGGATTGTCCAGGTCTTCGGCGATTCTACCTTGTCCCATAAGGGCCACAGTGGTAGCTCCGTGCTTCGCGTATTTGTAATCCATTGAGAGTAGTAGACGGCCAATGTCGCTGGCCATCACCGCCGCGCCTCTTTACGCCGAGGAAAGCGCCCGTCCATGCAAATAGCATCGGCGGTATCTGCAACACACACTACACGCATTTCCGCCGGTGTCACTGGACGCTGCCGCGTCGCTTCGTGCCCTTCGGCGCCCGCCAGCACCCCCAGCGTCGCCAGAACCTGCCTCACGCACTACACACACTCTCCATCGCATCGCCAACGCCTCTACTCTCATGCCTTATGGACTTTCAGCTGCTCCTAACAATACACATCATGAGGTACGGGTGTCCCCGAGTGGAGCCAGATCGGACGGCGTGCCGCTGAAACTCCTTCCCCCACGTGGGTATAGAAGGCGCGAACCTAGGGGTACCTATAGGGTCTTACAGACAAGTATAGTAATCCCAGCCGAAGCTGCTCAGTTAGAAATGCAACGGTGGAGGGTGTGAATGCATGGGGCAAGGCACGGCAACGCAGCAAGGCACTGGCAAGGCATTGGGACCGACTGAAGCCCCTCTCCAACGTGCGCTCATCATGTGTTCCAGTTAGGCAACCCCGAAGAAGCGAAGATAGGGAGGAGACAAAACCCAGATAGGATGAAGATAGGATTAACATGAAGCCGAAATGGAGCCGAGTTGGAACAGGTCAACTCAGCCCCATCTCGGCTCAATGTGAATCCTATCTTCAACCCATCTCGGTACTGTTTCCTCCGAATGCTCACCTCAACAAGATCACCAAACCGGAACTGGAAGCCCCCAGGCATTTACTCGGCAGGAAATTCGGCGAAAATGGGCTAAGCAGGAAACCAGACCCAAACCAACAGCCAAGAAAAACGAGCCAACCAACAATCCAACAGACAACCCCACAACCTGCCTGGCCGAACCCCTACCGAGTAAATGCCCAGTTGAGAGTTGCGCATATCCCGGTGACCGCCCTCCCCAAGCGGTCACCTTCGTGGGGAGAGGCCCAACCACCTCCTCTTCCCATGGAGTGCCATCTTGTGCACCCCTCCAGAATAATAATAATAATAATAATAATAATAATAATAATAATAATAATAGTGCTTCTCTGTCAATGGCTGATGCATTTCTGCACATGCGCCTCCATCGTCTCACCCGTGAGGGGAGTACGAAGAATTGACGATAGGCTCTAATGACACCCCCGCAAGGGGCAGTTCCAACACTTCCAGACGGACCGGTATGTTCAATGAAAATACTGGTCTAGACGGACCGGTATGTCCAATGAAAATACTGGTGGCACCGACGGGAATCGAACTGGCGACAGGGCCCAGATGGTAGAACTTGACCACTGGGCTATCACGGTGTCCAAAATAATAATAATAATAATAATAATAATAAGAAGAAGAAGAGAAGAAGCAGAAGAAGAAGAAAAAGAAGAAGAAGAATAGTAATAATAATAATAGTAATAATAATAATAGTGCTTCTCTGTCAATGGCTGATGCATTTCTGCACATGCGCCTCCATCGTCTCACCCGTGAGGGGAGTACGAAGAATTGACGATAAGCTCTAATGACACCCCCGCAAGGGCAGTTCCAACACTTCCAGACGGGCCGGTATGTTCAATGAAAATACTGGTCCAGAAATAGACCGGTATGTTCAATGAAAATACTGGTGGCACCGACGGGAATCGAACTGGCGACAGGGCCCAGATGGTAGAACTTGACCACTGGGCTATCACGGTGTCAAAATAATAATAATAATAATAATAATAATAATAATAATAATAATGGTGCTTCTCATAATAATAATAATAATGGTGCTTCTCTGTCAATGGCTGATGCATTTCTGCACATGCGCCTCCATCGTCTCACCCGTGAGGGGAGTACGAAGAATTGACGATAAGCTCTAATGACACCCCCGCAAGGGCAGTTCCAACACTTCCAGACGGGCCGGTATGTTCAATGAAAATACTGGTCCAGAAATAGACCGGTATGTTCAATGAAAATACTGGTGGCACCGACGGGAATCGAACTGGCGACAGGGCCCAGATGGTAGAACTTGACCACTGGGCTATCACGGTGTCCAAATAATAATAATAATAATAATAATAATAATAATAATAATAATAATAATAATAGTGCTTCTCTGTCAATGGCTGATGCATTTCTGCACATGCGCCTCCATCGTCTCACCCGTGAGGGGAGTACGAAGAATTGACGATAAGCTCTAATGGCACCCCCGCAAGGGCAGTTCCAACACTTCCAGACGGGCCGGTATGTTCAATGAAAATACTGGTCCAGAAATAGACCGGTATGTTCAATGAAAATACTGGTGGCACCGACGGGAATCGAACTGGCGACAGGGCCCAGATGGTAGAACTTGACCACTGGGCTATCACGGTGTCCAAAATAATAATAATAATAATAATAATAATAATAATAATAATAATAATAATAATAATAATGACTAGGGGCTGCGCCAACACCTGAAAGGATGGTTTGAAGCGCACCCCCCTCCCCTCCCCAAGGTCGCTTTTCCTCTCATTCTCACATGCACAACTTTTACAGCCTTGGAGCAATCTCAGCCATTCATTTTGGTGCCGGCAAATTCGCTTCGGGTACGTACAATTGCGGGGCTGGGGTTCCCGGGGGGAGGCCCGGACCCCCCCCCCCCCCTTTTCACAGTCGACAAGGTACGTTCACTTGCCGGAGGTAATCGCCATAAACCCTTCCGGCACAACTCTAGAGCCTTGGAACATACTCAGCCATTCATTTCGGTGTCGGCAGATTCGCTTCGGGTACGTACAATTGCTGGGCTGGGGTTCCTGGGGGGAGGGACCCGGACGGCCCTCCCCCCCCCCTTTCCCGTCGACAGGGTACGTTCCATTGCCGGAGGTACCAGCAGAACGCAAGTGTAAGCTCTGGTGGCACAAAAACCTTGATCTCTGGTTTTTCTGCCACCCGCCACCAAAACTTTTAATCTCCGAAGAGAGCACACCCAGAGGTGTCGGGTACACCAAACATCAGCCTCAAACTCCCTCTGGTGTGCGTAAACGGCGCCTGGTGGCGCAAAACCTCTATTTTCCTGTGTGGATGCCACCCGGCGCAATATTTTTACATATTTTCGAAGAGAGCTCATCAAGAAGTGTCAGATACACCAAATATCAGCCGCTAACTCCCTCTGGTGTGCGCAAACGGCGGCTGGTGGCACAAGACCTCAATTTTATGGTGTGGGTGCCACCCGCGACCAAAACAGGTACGTACAATCGCCGGACTGGGGTTCCCGGGGGGGAGTGCCTCCCGCACCCCCTGCTCCGTCGACAGGGTACGTTCAATTGCCGGAGGCACCGGCAATTGTTGCTAAAAAACAAGGAATCTTGGCATTCAGGACACTACCCTAACGCAAATATTTGCGTGAATTCCAAATAAACTATATCAGAAACAACATCGAGTCTGGGGCTAGCCACCCTGTCAATATGAGCTCCCAACTAGAGCAGAAAATAGGCTAAAAACAAGGAATTTTGGCATTCAGGACACTCCCCTAACGCAAATATTTGCGTGAATTCCAAAAAATTATATTAGCATCAACATCGAGTCTGGGGCTAACCACCCTGCCAATATGAGCTCCCAACTATTCCTGGTTCCCACAAACCATGATTTATTCCGACAGGGGTGCCGAAATGCGGGGTGGGGATGGTGGTGGGGGTACACAATTTCCAATGTCCCCCTCCCCCCACCCCCTACTCCAACACCCTTCAGGGATAATAATAATAATAATAATAATAATAATAATAATAATAATAATAATAATAATAGTGCTTCTCTGTCAATGGCTGATGCATTTCTGCACATGCGCCTCCATCGTCTCACCCGTGAGGGGAGTACGAAGAATTGACGATAAGCTCTAATGACACCCCCGCAAGGGCAGTTCCAACACTTCCAGACGGACCGGTATGTTCAATGAAAATACTGGTCCAGACGGACCGGTATGTTCAATGAAAATACTGGTGGCACCGACGGGAATCGAACTGGCGACAGGGCCCAGATGGTAGAACTTGACCACTGGGCTATCACGGTGTCCATAATAATAATAATAATAATAATAGTGCTTCTGTCAATGGCTGATGCATTTCTGCACATGCGCCTCCATCGTCTCACCCGTGAGGGGAGTACGAAGAATTGACGATAAGCTCTAATGACACCCCCGCAAGGGCAGTTCCAACACTTCCAGACGGACCGGTATGTTCAATGAAAATACTGGTCCAGACGGAGCGGTATGTTCAATGAAAATACTGGTGGCACCGACGGGAATCGAACTGGCGACAGGGCCCAGGTGGTAGAACTTGACCACTGGGCTATCACGGTGTCAATAATAATAATAATAATAATAATACTATATCTGAGGCGTACTGATGCAGCTAATGGCATATCCTCAACGGACATAAGCCTCCAATACCCTTGTTCGAGGTCCTCCTCCCCCCGTGTCAGTCTCTCGCCTGATGATCGGGGCCACCGATGGAGCTCCTGAGGGCAAGACTGCACTAAGCCGAGGTTATTCCGCAGTCCCAGCAACCTCTTGCAAGACGTCACCGAATGTGCAAGTGCATACACCAAGCGCGGTTGCTAGAGCTGCCTCGAAACCCCACCCATAACAATCTGGTGTCTGCTGGGTCCTGGGCTATCAACCAGCATATGCGGAGTTTAAGATCTTTTACGCGCGCAACGACCCTCCTCCCCAGCATCTACCACCAAAGGGTTATGAGTTGGCGTCACAGTTTAACGCCTTGAGGCCATTGGGCTGAATAATAATAATAATAATAGTAATAATAAGAATAACTAGGTGCTGCGCCAACACCTGAAAGGATGGTTTACCGGTGCGCTTCGCGCACCGAACCCCGCCAGCCCCGATTCTATCACTTTTTGGAGGGCCCCCCGGACCCGCCCCCCCTCCCGCCCCCTTTCCCTTCGACAGGGTACGTTGAATTGCCGGAAAGGGCGCCTGGTGGCAAAAAACCTCAATTTCAGGTGGGTGCCACCCGCGACCAGAACGGGTACGTACAATCGCAGGGCTCCCCCGGACCCCCCCTTCCCTTCGACAGGGTACGTTGAATAGCCGGAGGTGCCGCAAAGGGCGCCTGGTGGCAAAAAACCTCAATTTTCAGGTGTGGGTCCACCCGCGACCAGAACGGGTACGTACAATCACAGGGCTTGGGTTCCCGGGTGGAGAGCCCCCCGGATCCCCCCTTTTCCTTCGACAGGGTACATTGAATTGCCGGAGGTGCCGCAAAGGGCGCCTGGTGGCCAAAAACCTCAATTTTCAGGTGTGGATGCCACCCGCGACCAGAACGGGTACGTACAATCACAGGGCTGGGGTTCTCGGGGGAGGGCCCCCCGGACCCCCCCTTCCCCGTCGAGTGGGTACGTTCAACCGGCAAGTACTCCCAAAAAATAAGGAAGTTTGGCATTCAGGACACTCCCCTAACGCAAATAATTGCGTGAATTCCAAAGAAATTATATCAGCATCAAGATCGATTCTGGGGCTAACCGCCCTGTTAATATGAGCTCCCAACTCCTCCTGGTTCCCACAAGCCATGATTTATTCCGACGAGGGGTGCAAAAAAAAGGCTAAAAAAACAAGGAAATTTGGCATTCAGGACACTGCCCTAACGCAAATATTTGCGTGAATTCCAAAGAAATTATATCAACATCATCATCGAGTCTGGGGCTAGCCACCCTGTCAATATGAGCTCCCAACTCCTCCTGGTTCACACAAACCATGATTTATTCCGATTGGGGTGCTAAAAAAAAAGGAATTTTGGCATTCGGGACACTTCCCTAACGCAAATATTTGCGTGAATTCCAAAAAATTATATCAGCATCAACATCGAGTCTGGGGCTAACCACGCTGCAAATATGAGCTCCCAACTCCTTCTGGTTCACACAAACCATGATTTATTCCGACAGGGGTGCCGATTTGGGGCGGGGGGGGGGGGGGGGGGGGGGGGTACACAATTGTTATCTTCCCCTGCCCCCCGATCCCCCCACCCCCTTCTCCAACACCTTTCAGGGATAATAATAATAATAATAATAATAATAATAATAATAATAATAATAATAGACTTACCAGTCAATTGGCCTTTGATCCTGTCGGACATGTGCCTCCATTGGTATCACGGGGTCGTTCGGTGACGCGGCTCCGCTCCAAAGATTCGACTGGCGGTGCAATGTGCAAGTGAGCGTGCTGTGCATGTGCAAGTGGGTGCATGGAATGAGACGAGTTATCTGCCGAGAAGAGGTCCGCGACGCTGCGCTGGCCTCCACCTACAACAGATCTAGCCAGACATTCTACCTAACTAGGCCTCCCACTCCTCCTTCTACCCACCTCCTGAACGACCGTGAGGTCGATCACCTCCTCCTCCTCCTCCGCCCCCTCAGCCTCCGTGAACTGCGCCTCCAGCTCCTCCCACTCCTTCCAGATGGTGGCAACGAACCTCCCTAACTCCTCCTCCACCTCCTCTGGGATAGGGATAAACATAACGCCGAGCATCGCCGCCATCTTTTCATCCTCCCCCTTCAGCCATTCCCTCTTAATAATAATAATAATAATAATAATAATAATAATAATAATAATAATAGTGTATCTCCTGCCAATTGCTGAGCCAAAAGGCCATGTGCATCCAATCCTCCATTCCATAAGGAAAGTCTCCACACCAATCGGTGGAATAAAGGAAGTGACGGCATAGAACATTACTCTAGGAGCTTTATACCAATCAGCCCATGGAAAGGAACCGATGGCCTATGTACTCCCTAAATAATAATAATAATAATAATAATAATAATAATAATAATAATAATAATAATAATAATAATAATAATAATAATAATAATAGTGCTTCTCTGTCAATGGCTGATGCATTTCTGCACATGCGCCTCCATCGTCTCACCCGTGAGGGGAGTACGAAGAATTGACGATAAGCTCTAATGACACCCCCGCAAGGGCAGTTCCAACACTTCCAGACGGGCCGGTATGTTCAATGAAAATACTGGTCCAGAAATAGACCGGTATGTTCAATGAAAATACTGGTGGCACCGACGGGAATCGAACTGGCGACAGGGCCCAGATGGTAGAACTTGACCACTGGGCTATCACGGTGTCCATAATAATAATAATAATAATAATAATAATAATAGTAATAATAATAATAATGATAATAGTGCTTCTCTGTCAATGGCTGATGCAAATCTGCACATGCGCCTCCATCGTCTCACCCGTGAGGGGAGTACGAAGAATTGACGATAGGCTCTAATGACACCCCCGCACGGGCAGTTCCAACACTTCCAGACGGACCGGTATGTTCAATGAAAATACTGGTGGCACCGACGGGAATCGAACTGGCGGCAGGGCCCAGATGGTAGAACTTGACCACTGGGCTATCACGGTGTCCATAATAATGATAATAATAATAATAATGATAATAGTGCTTCTCTGTCAATGGCTGATGCATTTCTGCACATGCGCCTCCATCGTCTCACCCGTGAGGGGAGTACGAAGAATTGACGATAAGCTCTAATGACACCCCCGCAAGGGCAGTTCCAACACTTCCAGACGGGCCGGTATGTTCAATGAAAATACTGGTCCAGACGGATCGGTATTTTCAATGAAAATACTGGTGGCACCGACGGGAATCGAACTGGCGACAGGGCCCAGATGGTAGAACTTGACCACTGGGCTATCACGGTGTCCAAATAATGATAATAATAATAATAATAATAGGCTTCCTCAGACTATAGCATCAGATCCAGATCCTGGACATGTGCCTCCATTGGGTCACCGGGGTCAGCCGATCCCAACGCATTGTCAGAACACCAAACAGACATAGCAGCAACAGCAACAGCAGGGGCAGATGGGGGCTGTGAAGTGCATGAAGAGCTAGATGCGAGGGTGTTAGCTGAAGAGAAGAACTCGGAGACACTACGCTGCGCTCCCGAACCCCTCTCTCTAGCCAGGACGTCCACACTGCGCGGACGGCCGCGCCGCGCAACATCAACGTCACTTGGGGCAGAGGGTGGGACAGAAGCTGATGGAACCTCAGTGAGGTCAATCACCTCCTCGCCCCCATCCTCCACCCCAAGCTCCTCCCTTTTACCCTCCCTAGCAGACCAACACTCAGACACATATGATCCAAACAACACATCCAACTTTGGAGGGGGACGCAACGCTGTAACCCCTAACAACGCAGCAAGCCTAAAGTTACTGCGGAAGCGCGACTTCCCCTGAAAAAACTTACAAAACAATCGTGATTGATCCACAGGCGACATATCATCCCAACCCTGCCGCACAGAGCCCTCCCGCTCCCGCCCAAGCAACACATCCTCCACCACAACCTCACCACCTACGACCTCACCACCCTCCTCACTCCCTCCATCCCCCTCAGCACCCCCCACAGCCATGCCACCGAGCCTCTGCATACTCAGCAACAGCTGCTTACGTCTCCCCTCATGCATGGGGCAATCCCATAAGAAGTGCGCAAGGGACTCATTGACATCATCATGACAACAGAAGCAGCGAGGGGACATGCCACTGACCAACTTGCTGCGGTACAACCGAAGGCGGTTGTTGCAGCTGAGCAACCTTCTCCGAAGCAGATTATAATGCGCATCATCAAGGGCTACCCATCTTGGGAACTCCTTAGTTCCAAAGACTTGTCTTAGGATGACTCGCAGGCCATCAGTAAGATCGCTGCCTGCCTCTCGCTTGTCCCACATCAGTTGCTGCACCATCTTGACGTCCTGCTGAAGGGCCCACTTGTCCACAGTCAAACACCAACCCTCGAGGTCCTTCTCTGAGCTATTTAGGAGCTCCTGAAGCCCTTGTTGTAGATCCATTGAGTCCCTGATAGCGCCTTCGGCCTCCGCAGTCCAGTCGGATTTGACTTGAGATGCGATGACAGGAAATCGCTTCTCCGGTAGAACACGCAGCCGTCCATAGAACTTCAGTTGCGCCGCCCGCCGCAAACGCTCCGCACTCAAAGAGCGCGCCAGAAAGAGTGTAATCCACTTGCTTGTCTTAGGGCTGATGCCGAGAATCATCCTCATGGGGCGCAGCATTGCTGCCTCCAGCTTGGTGAGCTGCGATACGGGGGCACGCCAGACATCGAAGGCGTACTTCAGCTTGGCCCCCACAAGTTGATTCCAGCACATGAGACGATACCTAGCTTGTATCTCACATGCACACCACAGAGAGTACCAACCTGCGGTGGCGACTTCAGTGACACGCGTAGCCCGCAGGGCCTGCTCCTTCCACTTCAGGTCGTCGGTGATAACCACTCCCAGGTACTTGTACTGACTGGTGACACAAAGCTTCTGGCCGCGAAACCACACCACGGGCTCACCTCGCTCCCTGATACTTGGTCGTTTCGCCTTGCTCGACGTGTAAATGGGCATGATTTCCGTCTTGCCGGGCTTCAAGTTGACTTCCAGCCGGTAATCTTCCGCGAACTTGGCCACAACATTGACCATCTTCTGGAGCTCGGTGCGACTGTGAGCGATGAGGGCCACGTCGTCCGCGTATAGAAGTGCCTTGATGTCGTTCAGCCGCTTCACATCCGTGATCTTGAGGGCACTCGCCAGCCGATCACACAGCTCATCCATAAAGACGTTGAAGAGTGTGGGAGAGAGAGGGGACCCCTGTTGGACGCCTACACCCTCCAGTACTTCGGGGTGAGTGCTCCATCAACTAGCACTTGCGACGAAGTCTGCTCGTAGCACCTGCGTAGCGTGCGCCAGAACTTGCCCCTTACACCCAGCTTCCAGAGCCTCTCAAATAGACCATCTCTCCAAACAGACGGGAAAGCCTTGCGTAGATCGACGAACAGGACATACGACTCCCGCTTCTGCTGCTGACGCCCCTTCAACCTCTGCCAAAGGGTAAAGACCTGATCCGTAGTGCGACGCCCCGGGCGGAAGCCTCCCTGCTCTGGACGTAGCTTATCCGGGCCATCCACGAAGAGCGTTAGACGACTAGCTAATAAGGACAGATACAGCTTACCAAGGCAACTAATAATCGAGATATCCCTCCAGTTGTCAGGATCCGTAGGATCCCCACCCTTGGGGATATTGACGATGATTCCCTTGCCCCAAGCTTTTGGAGTCCTCTCGGCTTCTCGAATCCAGTTGAAGTACTGCGTTAAGTAGCCATTGATGTAGGCGCCGCCATACTTGAGCATCTCGTTCTTGACTTTGTCCTCGCCACAAGCTTTGTGGTTATTCAGGGCACGTTGCCTTGCAAGGACCTCCTCTTGCGTGAACGGCTTGTCCAGCTCTTCGCAAGTGTCTTCACCTACTTCGTGCTCCTTCATAGCCCGGGCCACCTCATCTCTGAAGCGATCGTTCCAGTGGAACTGCCGCTTAGCTTCGGCTTCCTCCCACTCCAACGAGCCTGCTTCTGCACAGCACTCCACCACAACAGCCGCACTTGCCGGATTTTCCCGTGGCTTCACCGAATTTTTCCGAAATTCCTCCCACCGAGCGACCTTTTCCGGCAGCGTACACGCCAGTGAGCCATCCTCCCTTTGCACCGGCGCGGAGACCTTCGTTCTGCGTGCCCCGCCAAGCCGCTTCGCGAGTAGCCAAAAGCGCTTTGAGAATTGCTCGCGTTGACATTTGACCGCTTCTTCCTGCACTTGCTTGAAGGAGGCGGACTTCTTGGCCCGAGTTGCCTTCCGAATTTCCTTGCGGAGCCGTAGCCAATTCAGACGGGCTTCCGCATTCGATTCATCCCTCCTGTATGCTGCGTAGGCCTCCCGGCGCTGCTGAATGAGCTCCTTTAGCTCCCCGTCGAACCAATTGTTGGTGAAACGGGGTCGTATACATCTGGAGCCAAGGACCCGGTGCGCCGCCATTCGGAAGGACTGCGCCACTCGCTCGGTGACGTCATCTACCACCCGTTGGCTGTCGGCACCACCCGATAGGTCAAGCTCAGGCAGCTGATGCACTCCAAGCTTCTGTAGGCAATGCTGGAATACGTCATCGAACTTGTCGCGTAGATAATCCAGCGCTTGCTTCGCAGCGTGATCATTACCCGAGACACCAGCACCAATAAGCTTATCAACACGAAAGGACCTGTAAGGTTTCGCAGCCCGCTTTGGCCGGCGCTGGCCGCTCCACGTCAGTTCGGCCCATACTGCCTTGTGGTCCGTATCAAGATCATCTTCGCATACTCCGAACTTTGCTCCAGATGCCAAGCCAGGCGACGCGCAGATGTAATCGAGGAGGTGCTTGCCTGTGCCCATGCCGCGCTGCTCACGCCGGGACCACCAGTAGGACCCTTCCACTGGGCACGAGAAGCCGCTCAGATTTCGCAGGCCCGTAGCGACGAGGACAGCCGCGAGTCTCTTGCCGTTCTCCGAACGTACCGGTGCTCCCTTATCATCGACCTCCCCGTGCTGACCGACGATGCCCTCCTCTTTTCGGCTGCATGCCGGCCCGAGCTTCGCGTTGGCATCCGCCACCGTGATCACAAGACCTTTGGCTCCAAAAAAAGCTATAGCTGCCTGCCAGGCCGCATACGCCTCTGACGACTCTTCTTCCTGCGTTTCCTGGGGAAAGTAGCCGTTGCCCACATAGATATCGTGAGCGCCGGTAACACCCGAGGCGATACGCAGCCACACTTGCTGCCGGTGGTCGACGGGGGCTGACACCAGGTTGCAATACGGACCAAGGAAGTTAGCCACCGCGAATAGAACCCCACCCTTGCAGCGATTTTTCTCGCTGACCTCCGCAGGTTTTCCAAAAATCCGGAATCCATCCAGGCTGCATTTGGAAAGTTGCTTCTTGCCCATGCGGTGCTCCTGAGCCCCGATGACTAGCCAGCCCTCGTGCTTGTAGAATGATGCCCATTCCGCCGTGCCTACGTTGTCGTATCCCGTTTTACCCTGCCAGTTGTGACTCGCGACGAGTAGCTTGAAGCCGGTATCGAACTGCTTGGAGCGGTGCTTCTTGGCTCGTTTCCGGACCCGACGGCCGCGCTTTGCTTCCGCCCTCGTGCTGCCCCCCTCTGCAGGTGCTTGCGCAGGTTGGTCCCCCACTGCACTGGCCGCCGAATGCAGGGGCACCACATGCACATCAGCACACTCAGACACACACTTAGGTGCATCGGCAGCCAATTCCGAAGACACCACCTGCACATCATCGACACATTCTTCATGCAGAGGCAAGACGCGATATCCCGTCGCAGCTTCCTCCTTCCGGACCGCCGCTTCCCCACGCAGATGGATGCGAATAAGCCTTCGGACACGTTCCCTGTCCCTGAACCTGCGCCCAAGGGCCACATTGACCCCTCTGCCGAAGAATTTGAGATGTTTGAGTTGCTGCAACGCCGTCTGCCTGCTGTCATCGTCCTCGTAGACCAGCTCCAGGTGACGAAACATTCGCTGGCCTTGCCACTCCATTACCGGGACCACCAGACCAAGACCGCTCATTTTGGAGGCGATCTCCTGTAGATTGGCGCGTTCTGAGAGCCCCCAGACAATCAGATTACGCCCGTCCTTGTCGTACCGATCTACCCGCCGGTACCGTCGAGGCGGCGGTGCCATCTGCCATATAGCGCCGCTCGCCTTATGTTGAAGCGCCGACCCGTGTGCCAGGTTTGGGGAGGAAGGATGAGGCGCAGCTAAGATAGCCTCTCCACGTGGTTCAGGAATTCCGTCATATACGCGAGCCCTCATCCTCCCATCCTGGGACATCGGGCCAGAGCCCGTCGAAGAGGCATTCCCACGGGGATTGTCCAGGTCTTCGGCGATTCTACCTTGTCCCATAAGGGCCACAGTGGTAGCTCCGTGCTTCGCGTATTTGTAATCCATTGAGAGTAGTAGACGGCCAATGTCGCTGGCCATCACCGCCGCGCCTCTTTACGCCGAGGAAAGCGCCCGTCCATGCAAATAGCATCGGCGGTATCTGCAACACACACTACACGCATTTCCGCCGGTGTCACTGGACGCTGCCGCGTCGCTTCGTGCCCTTCGGCGCCCGCCAGCACCCCCAGCGTCGCCAGAACCTGCCTCACGCACTACACACACTCTCCATCGCATCGCCAACGCCTCTACTCTCATGCCTTATGAACTTTCAGCTGCTCCTAACAATACACATCATGAGGTACGGGTGTCCCCGAGTGGAGCCAGATCGGACGGCGTGCCGCTGAAACTCCTTCCCCCACGTGGGTATAGAAGGCGCGAACCTAGCGGTACCTATAGGGTCTTACAGACAAGTATAGTAATCCCAGCCGAAGCTGCTCAGTTAGAATGCAACGGTGGAGGGTGTGAATGCATGGGGCAAGGCACGGCAACGCAGCAAGGCACTGGCAAGGCATTGGGACCGACTGAAGCCCCTCTCCAACGTGCGCTCATCATGTGTTCCAGTTAGGCAACCCCGAAGAAGCGAAGATAGGGAGGAGACAAAACCCAAATAGGATGAAGATAGGATTAACATGAAGCCGAAATGGAGCCGAGTTGGAACAGGTCAACTCAGCCCCATCTCGGCTCAATGTGAATCCTATCTTCAACCCATCTCGGTACTGTTTCCTCCGAATGCTCACCTCAACAAGATCACCAAACCGGAACTGGAAGCCCCCAGGCATTTACTCGGCAGGAAATTCGGCGAAAATGGGCTAACCAGGAAACCAGACCCAAACCAACAGCCAAGAAAAACGAGCCAACCAACAATCCAACAGACAACCCCACAACCTGCCTGGCCGAACCCCTACCGAGTAAATGCCCAGTTGAGAGTTGCGCATATCCCGGTGACCGCCCTCCCCAAGCGGTCACCTTCGTGGGGAGAGGCCCAACCACCTCCTCTTCCCATGGAGTGCCATCTTGTGCACCCCTCCAGAATAATAATAATAATAATAATAATAATAATAATAATAATAATAAT
This sequence comes from Paulinella micropora, assembly GCA_019918135.1. Lineage (NCBI taxonomy): Eukaryota > Cercozoa > Imbricatea > Euglyphida > Paulinellidae > Paulinella > Paulinella micropora. The sequence continues at coordinate 238,703 of WBZZ01004660.1, forward strand.
AATAATAATAGTGCTTCTCAGTCAATGGCGAATGCATTTCTGCACATGTGCCTCCATCGTCTCACCCGTGAGGGGAGTACGAAGATTTGACGATAGGCTCTACTGACACCCCCGCAAGGCAGCTCCAAGCCTTCCAGACAGACCAATACTTTCAAAGAAAATATTCTTTGAAAATACTGGCACCGACGGGAATCGAACTGGCGACAGGTCCCAGATGGTAGACCTTAACCACTGGGCTATCGCGGTGCCACAATAATAATAATAATAATAATAATAATAATAATAATAATAATAATAATAATAATAATAGTGCTTCTCTGTCAATGGCTGATGCATTTCTGCACATGCGCCTCCATCGTCTCACCCGTGAGGGGAGTACGAAGAATTGACGATAGGCTCTAATGACACCCCCGCACGGGCAGTTCCGACACTTCCAGACGGACCGGTATGTTCAATGAAAATACTGGTGGCACCGACGGGAATCGAACTGGCGACAGGGCCCAGATGGTAGAACTTGACCACTGGGCTATCACGGTGTCCAAAATAATAATAATAATAATAATAATAATAATAATAATAATAATAATAATAATAATAATAATAATAAGTAGGGGCTGCGCCAACACCTGAAAGGATGGTATGCGGTGCGCTTCGCGCACACCCCCTCCCCCCCCCCCCCCCCCCCCCCACCCGGGCTAGGGTTCCCGGGAGGCCCCCCCGGACCCCCCCTTCCCCGTCGACAGGGTACTTTCAATTGCCGGAGGTACCAGCAGATCGCAAGTGTAAGCTCTGGTTGCACAAAAACCTGAAATCTCTGGTTTTTGTGCCACCCGCCACCAAAACTTTTTTATCCCCGAAGAGAGCGCACCGAGAGGTGTCGGGTACACCAAACATCAGCCTCAAACTACCTCTGGTGTGCGCAAACAGCGCCTTGTGGCGCAAAAACCTCAATTTTCCGGTGTGTACGCCACCTGGCACAATATTATTTATATTTTCGAAGAGAGCTCATCAAGAAGGATCGGATACACCAAATATCAGCAGCTAACTCCCTCTGGTGTGCGCAAAACGGCGGCTGGTGGCACAAGACCTCAATTTTCTGGTGTGTGTGCCACCCGCGACCAAAACTGGTACGTACAATCGCCTGGTTGGGGTTCCCGGGGGGAGGGCCCGGCCCCCCGGACCCCCCTTTCCCTTCGACAGGGTACGTTCAATTGCCGGCGGATGCCTGGTGCCACAAGACCTCAATTTTCTGGTGTTGGTGCCACCCGCGACCAAAACGGTACGTACAATCACCGGGCTGGGGTTTCCGGGGGAGAGTGCCCCCCGGACACCCTGCCCCGTCGCCAGGGTACGTTCAATTGCAGGAGGCACCGGCAAGTACTGCTAAAAGACAAGGAAATTTGGCATTCAGAACACTCCCCTAACGCAAATATTTGCGTAAATTCCAAGGAAACTATGTCAGCATCAACATCGAGTCTGGGGCTAGCCACCCTGTCAATATGAGCTCCCAACTCTTCCTGGTTCACATAAACCATGATTTATTCCGACGAGGGTGCAGAAAATAGGCCAAAAAACAAAGGAATTTTCGCATTCAGGACACTACCCTAACGCAAATATTTGCGTGAATTAGAAATTATATCAGCATCAACATCGAGTCTGGGGCTAGCCAACATGTCAATATGAGCTCCCAACTCCTGGTTCACACAAACCATGATTTATTCCGATTGGGGTGCAAAAAAACAAGGAATTTTGGCATTCAGGACACTTCCCTTGCGCAAATATTTGCGTGAATTCCGAAAAAATCATATCAGCATCAATATCGAGTCTGGGGCTAACCACCCTGCATACGAGCTCCCAACTCCTCCTCTTTCCGACAAACCGTGATTTATTCCGACAGGGGTTCGGAAATGGTGGGGGGGGGGGGGGGTGGGGTACACAACTTTCATTTTACCCCTCCCCCCAAACCCCCCACCCCCAACACCTTTCAGGGAAAGTAATAATAATAATGATTAATAATAAAAGAGTTATTCTTAATAATGGCGCTTATATCCTGGTGGATGTCTTCGACATGTGCCTCCTCAGCAACTCATCACAGGGATAGCTCTGATCACACCGCCGAGGGCAGTTCCAGCAATTCCACACAGATCGAAAATACTGAAAATGACTCTGACTTGAATCGAACTGGTAGTAGTAGTAGTAGTAGTAGTAGTAATTGTCGAAGTGGTAGTGGCGGCGGCGATGGTGATGGTGGAAGTAGAGTGGCGGTGGCGGTGGTGATGGAAGAATCGTGCGTTGGTGTAATATGCACAGGGACGTGCACTCCCACCTCCGACAGCACGGATGTTTTCGAGGTGCGACATCACCCTTCGGAGGTCCTCCTTTCTTGTCTCTTGGCTTTCTTTCCTTTACTTCATTTCTTCCTCCCCCGCTCTCTGTCTTCTATAGTCTTATTTTTCTTTATATTATCTTGTCTTATCTTACCTTGAAAATGGTCTTGCGCGCGCGCGTGTGTGTGTGTGCGTGTGTGTGTGTATGTGTGTGTGTGTGTGTGAGAGAGAGAGAGAGAGAGAGAGAGAAAGAGAGATAGCGTGTCTCATCTTTGCAACTCTTTCGCTTCATCCTCTGGTATCCTATATGTATAGGAGAAAGAAGGGAAGCCTGCGCGTATTGAATTGGTCGCACACATGCACAGTTTACGGATTATGCTTGCAGCATATTATAAAACGTGTCACGCCTATTCGCTACGAACTTCACACAAGCACATGCAAACAGACATACACACAAACGCACACGCACACAAAAACTCGCAGAGGTCTGGGCTGTCTTTCTTGGAAGGTGCACCGTTCGCAAGTCTGCGCGGAGCTTGAGTCAGCTTCAGCTCGAAAGGTCCCCAGACACACAGACACCAACACACAGCAAGAAGGTCAAAGGCCAGCTGTTTGCGAGAACGAAATCAGTTTCAAAAGGAATAGGCTTGGGTATTATGTTCAAACTGCTTATTTCTATGAGCTTTGTTCATAAATATATGTATGTATGCTTAAGTGATGTACATACACATTAATGTTTGCATGTATTCATGCATGCGTGCATGTTTGAGATTGAAAAACAGTCGTTGGTGGTTTGGTTCGTAGGTGCAGGCGTTGGAGGACGAGATATCAAAGCGGCGGGCCGATATTCGCGCCTTGGATGAGGAGGTCTCCATATCCTCTTTTCACGCATCTCTCTGTACTACTACTGCTACTACTACTACTACTACTACTACTACTACTACTACTACTACTACTGCTACTGCTACTGCTACTACTACTTGTACTAGTACTACACTACTACTGCTACTACTACTACTACTACTACTACTACTACTACTACTACTACTACTACATCTACTACTACTACCTACTACTACAACTACTACAACTACTACTACTACTACTACTACTACTGCCATTATTACTACTTCTATTACTGCTACCACTATCACTAGTACTACTACTTATGCAGGATATAATATGTTTCCCGCATGTTTATTTATTCGATATTGTTTGTATATTTCCTACGGCAATTTTATGTTTGTTCTTAATAGGTCATGAATCTGTTGAGCCAGATTCGAGGAGCGGAAGACGAACGAGTAAGCATCCGCCTTCCAACACATGCTCTCACAAGGCTGAAGAGCCTGCTTCTGTTTCGCCAGCATGCCACACACCCGTGTTTTTAATTGGCTGCGTTGGGTTTTATGTATGTACGTATATTCAATTTTATCGTTTCATACTGAATTTGCTTATTCGTTAGCCATCACACATGCACACGTGCAAGGACGCACACATACACATACACACTACACATACACGTACACGTAGATATATGTTTATGTATATGTATGATATTTTACACACACACACACACACAAACACACACACACACACACACACACATATATATATACATATATATATATAATAATAATAATAATAATAATAATAATAATAATAATAATAATAATAATAATAATAATAATAATACTATATCTGAGGCGTACTGATGCAGCTAATGGCATATCCTCAACGGACATAAGCCTCCAATACCCTTGTTCGAGGTCCTCCACCCCCCCCGTGTCAGTCTCTCGCCTGATGATCGGGGCCACCGATGGAGCTCCTGAGGGCAAGACTGCACTAAGCCGAGGTTATTCCAATAATAATAATAATAATGATAATAATAATAATAATAATAATAATACTAATAATAATAAGAGACTTATCAGTCAATTGGCCTTTGATCCTGTCGGACATGTGCCTCCATTGGTCTCACGGGGCCGTTCGGTGACGCGGCTCCGCTCCAAAGATTCGACTGGCGGTGCAATGTGCAAGTGAGCGTGCTGTGCATGTGCAAGTGGGTGCATGGAGTGAGACGAGTTATCTGCCGAGAAGAGGTCCGCGACGCTGCGCTGGCCTCAACCTAAAACAGATCTAGCCAGACATTCTACCTAACTAGGCCTCCCCCTCCTCCTTCTACCCACCTGAACGACCGTGAGGTCGATCACCTCCTCCTCCTCCTCCGCCCCCTCAGCCTCCGTGAACTGCGCCTCCAGCTCCTCCCACTCCTTCCAGATGGTGGCAACGAACCTCCCTAACTCCTCCTCCACCTCCTCTGGGATAGGGATAAACATAACGCCGAGCATCGCCGCCATCTTTTCATCCTCCCCCTTCAGCCATTCCTCTTTGAAAAGCCTCATCTCCTCCTCTGCCTCCTGCAGCTCCCTTTGATAGAGCCCTCCTCTATTCAGCATGAGTGGCTGCCGGGCTTGCGCCTCATCGATAAACTTAAACAGCGCCTCACGAGAGCTCGCAAACGTTGGGCAATGCAGCAGGAAGTGACGTAACGACTCGTTAACCTCAGTGCCACACAAGGCGAAACAGCTTGAGCAGTCCGGCGAGCATGAGCCAAAGTTGGCTCGGTAAAGGCGAAGGCGATTGGTGCAGCTTAACAATCGCCTTCAGATAAGGTTGTGGCCTCCCCCCTCCAGCGCCCGCCAACGTGGAAAAGCAGAGCGGGAAGACATCTGGCTAAGCAGTACCCTAAGCCCATCAGTGGGCTTAGCCTGCCGCTTCCAGCCAGCTACTTCCTGCCGACAGACCATTGCTTTACCACCTTGTTCCAGTTCGCCAGAGCGGCTCGCCAGTCCTTATCATCTACCGTGCCATCTTCGTTCACGACCCGCTTGAGCGCATCCAAGCCCTCCCGCAGCCTGTGATCTGCTAAAATCAAACTTTCCGTATCTTCCTTCCATTTGCACTGACCCGTGTTGTGAAGCCTGTGTGTTAGCGCTGTGTTGCCCAGGAGCTCGATACGAGCTAGGAACCGAAGCCGGGCCGCCTTGGCAAGGATGCTAAAACTCAGCGTGCGGCCTAAACCCCTGGTGATGCAGCCGCTTGTGCGTCGTGCACCAACACCCAAAATAACCCGCAAGGGTGCTACCAACGCGCCCCCCAGCTTACCTAGCTTGTTGGTGCCCGGCAGATCCCAAAAAGCCGATGCGTAAAGCAACTTTGCGCCAACCATTTGCTGCCAATTCATCAGCCGAAGACGCGCTGGAACTTCGTGGGCAATAGAGGGGGTAGTAGGCAGCCGTTCCCGCTACAGTGACTTCCGCCGCCCGCTTCGCTTGCGGTCTATCGGAGAGGGTGTCTGTGAGCAGAACTCCCAGGTATTTGTAGTGGTCGGTGACGTTAAGGACCTTGCCCCGGAACCTCACGCGCGGGGGCGACTTTTTAGACTTGGCGTGCCTGTATATCGGCATGACTTCCGTCTTGCCTGGTTTCAGGTTGATTTCAAGCCGATAGTCCTCCACGAATGTCGCCACGACATTTACAATCTGTTGGAGCTCCGTGACACTATGCGCAATTACCGCAACGTCGTCGGCGTGAAGCAAAGTCCGTATGTCTTCGATGCGGTTGAGGTCCTCGATCTTCAACTCTTTCGCGATTCGGACCGTTAACTCATCGTTGAACAGCGACTGGTGACAACGGCGACCCTTGCTGAACTCCCATCTCTTCCAGCACTTCACCAGTGAGTTCGCCGTCGACTAGCACTCGCCATGACGTTTTTCGGTTAAAACGCCGCAGGATGCGATAGAACTTGCCTTGTACCCCCATCTGGGTTAGCCTCTGAAACAACCCTGCCCGCCATACCGTAGGGAATGCCTTTCTCAGATCCACAAACAAAACGAAAGAAGGGAGGCCAGCTTGTTGTCTAAGGCGCAAACGCTCCTTAAGGACAAATCTGGTCCCCCGTACTACGTTTTGGCCGGAACCCATCCTGCTCTGGGCGCAGCCTGCCCGGCTGATCGATGAAAGCCGTAAGCCTCGCCGCCATAAGAGACAGATACATCTTACCCAGACAGCTCAGGATCGCGATGTCTCTCCAGTTTTCCAGATCGGTTGGGTCGCCTCCTTTTGGGATAATCGCTTTGCCCCAATCACTGGGTGTGTATTCGCACGATTTCAACCAGTTGAAGAAGCGTACCAGAAAGCTCACCATCCTTAGTGTGCATGCCAGAGTCCGAACAGGAGCAGAAGCTTTGGACCGCCGGACCCCGCCCAAACTCTTTGACAGCTTCCAGTATGTGGCCATGGTAGCGCTCCTGAAGTTGGCAGCGGTTTCATTCTGGACCCGCTTCCACGCTTGCTCCTTCTTCTCCTTGCATAATCTTCTAACCGCCTTCCTCGCCTCTTTATATCTTTGCCAGGCCTCTTGGTTGGCCTCATTCCTTCGCCAGAGGCCGTATGCCTCTCTCCGTCGCGCAATCGCTTCCCTAAGACCCTCATCAAACCATGCATTAGTAAACCCTGGCCTAATCACCCGAACTCCCAAGACCTTCGCGGCTGCGCCCGTGAAAGCTCGGACCACTAAGCTAGCGACCCTATCTACCTCCTGCTGAAGCTCATCCGGGTCCTTCACTGCTGATAGATCTGGGAGGCCATCTGTCAACAGCCCCGATATACCAGCTGCAAAGGTCTCGTCGTACTTCAACCTAAGCTTAGATAACTCACTCTCCTTACCCTCAACTACCCTGCCTATCAAGCGCTCTGCCTACCTCTTTACCTGTTTTTTGGGGGGTGGCTGTCCCCCGCCCAAACCAGTTCCGCCCACACAGCTTTGTGGTCGGCATCAAGGTCTACCTCGTCGGTGCCGAAGCTCGCCTCCTCCGCCAGCTCGAGAGAGACGCAGATGTAATCCAGCAGATGCCTCGTCCACCTTCATGTTCCTGCCTAGACCACCAATAATTGTCCCCCGTGGTTGCGAAAACCCACTGAGATTGCGCAACCCCGTGGCAACAAGCATCGCAGCCAGCAACTCACCATTCTCACTCCTAGCCCCTCTACCCCTCTCATCTATCTCGCCAAATTGGCCCACCACTCCCTCCTCTCGCGCCTTTCTGGCGGGCCCAGCTTAGAATTAGCATCACCAACCGTTACCACATGACCTTTGGTGGCGAAGTAGGAGACGGCCGCCTGCCACGCCTCATAGGCTGCAATAGATTCCTCTCGTTGATTTTCTTGGGGGAAGTAGCCGTTGCCGATGAACACATCCGACGCCGTCGCGCTCCCAGACGACAGCCGCACCCACAATTGCTGTGGGTGTGGAACAGGCGCCTGTACAATGGTAGCGCACGGTGCCAGATAGTTGGCCACCAACGTTAAGACTCCCCCCAAGAGACGCGAGCCCGCACCAGTAGCAGCCGCTTTGCCGAGGACTGCGAAGCCATCGACTTGGAGCTTCTCCACCTTCTGCGACGATAGGTTGTGCTCCTGGACTCCGACGATCACCCAGTCTCGCTCCTTGTAGTGCTCCGGCCATTCCCCGAAGCCTGGGCTAACCACACCCACTTTGCCTTGCCAATTATGTGAGGCCACCCTCAGTGGGAAGCCTTTCACAAATTTGGAAGAACGAAGCTGGTGCCGATGCCTGCGCTTCGGTTGAGCCCGCTTGGAGCCCTCCGCCACCCTCCACGGCCCATCCTGCACCCTCGGCCCCAGCTCCTCCAGCTCCCGCATCCCGCCCCACTCCGCCGAGGGAGATTCACCGCCTAAGGCTTCGCCCTGGGGCTCGTCGACTACCACGTCAAGCACCCAGTAGCCAAACCCTTGCTTGCGAAGCTCCCTCTGCAACTCCTCATACTGGGCACCCCCCCTGCAGCCCGCTGCTTCTCTCTTTCCCGGAAAGTCCTACCCGTCGCAACGTGAACTTTTCCCGTGAAGAACTTACGCTCCCGCAGCAGCCGCACCATCTTCTCCGCCTCCTCGCTAGACGCACATTTTATCCGCAAATGCCGCCCGCTACCTCTGCCCGCGAATTCCACCTCGACTTCCCCGAGACCGAGAATTCGGAGCTCTCGCTCCATGACCACTGTCTGAGAGACGTGCGATAGCCGCCATACTATGCAACACCTCTTATCCAGCTCATTTCGTACCTTCCTCCGCCACCTCCTCGGTGGCGGTACCGCTTGCCACACGCCGTGACCAGACCTTTCCGGACGTGACTTCTTCCGAGGTTGGGGAGGGTGATCGAGATGCAGCAGGATTGCTGGCTCTACGTGATGCAGGTTGCCCGTCAGGAACGCGAGCACTCGACCACCCCACCCCGGCCGAGTAGCCATCGCCACCCGCAGGCGCACTCCCACGGGGAACGTCTAAACCTGAAGGATTACCGCCATGACCCATAGGGACAGCACTAGCGGCCGCGCTCTTCGCATTAGAACCTGACATAAGTGGTATTGGACCCCGGTGCCGCATTGATCGAGTTGTGAACTCGATAAATGAGGACCCAGGTGGGGTTATTTAAAGCTCAACCCTTAAAAGGCATACGTGTACGTATAGAAATACACACAAACACTCACCTGCACACATACACACCAAACAAAAACAACCACAACAAAAAAAAAAAAAAAGCATAGCCTCCGATCCCGCCCCCAGAAACCCGCCTTGGTTATCCGCATCCGTAACCAGGCATGAGGCGGGACCCGCCGTGCATCATTGAGGTAGGTGTCGTGGCAAGCCACCCTGCGTCCGATAAACGCTTCAAGTGAGTCATCTACCGAGAGCACAGAGTGACAGGCCCGTGCACGTGTACCCACCACCCCATAACCCTCCGCCAGAGCAACCCCATGGCATCCGCAGGATGAGCACGAAGAGTGCTGAGAGAGAGGGTGAGCCAGGAGCCCCGCTCCGGTCCTTCGTTACTTTGGTCATTGAGTCGTTTCAAGGCTTGTGGTAAGGTGTAGGGCCTCTCGCCTTCGTGCAAACTCCGGCCGACAGTAGTTTGGTTGACCATCCTTCGCGGTGACCCTCTGAACACAACCCCCTCCCCCAGTGCCTCCCACCCCCCGTGCCCACCCCTTGTGATTCCAGAGGCCACCCCGAGCCAAGAGCCATGAGTATGATGAGCAACTCACATGAGTTACTCTCAGTAATAGGGTCCCGTCTCATAAATCAATGGAAGGCTTATCGTGCGCCCCTCATAGGCTCAGCCCGCCCATGTGAAAGCTAGGCCTCGCCCATAGCCAAGCAAAACAACAAAGCAAAAAAAAAAAAAAAAAAAAAAAAAAAAAAAAAAAAAAAAAAAAAAAAAAAAAAAAAGAGAGAGAGAGAGAGAGAGCGAGGCCGCCGTGGCCCGCCCGCAATCCAGCTGGGTGCACCTCGTCACAACCACTCATCGGCGTGAGCATAGCTGTGTGCGACATAGGTCTAAGAGCAAGAGGAGAAACAGTGTGCCAGCGTGGATGTGTGGGTGAGGCAGTGTGGTGAGGCAAAGCAGCGATGCAAGTCGAATCCCTGAAGACGGAACCTAGCATCACCAAAAACATCGTATAAGTCTACCCCAGGCCTCCATTGACCGAGTGGCGAGCTCGATAAATGAAGACCCGAGTGGGGTTATTTAAAGCTCAACCCTTAAAAAGTATCAACATGTACGCCCCCAGGAACAACAGTAACATAGCCCCCAGGAACCCAACAACAAAAACAACAACAACAATAACATAGCCCCCGTAACCAGCCCCCAGGAACCCGCCTCAGTTACCCGCCCCCGTAACCAGGCATGAGACGTGACGTACTCTGCATCATTGAGGTGTCGTGGCAAGCCACCCTGCGTCCGATAGAAGCTACAAGTGAGTCATCTACCGAGAACACTAAGTGACAGGCCCGGGCACATGCACCCAACACATCCCGACCCTCCGCCAGAGCATCCCCATGGCATCCGCAGAGTGAGCACGAGGGGTTCTGGGAGAGAGGGTGAGTCAGGAGCCCCGCGTCCAGGCAGTCGCTACTGTGGCAGTTGAGTGATTTCAAGGCTTGTGGTAATGTGTGGGGCCTCTCGCCTTCGTACCCACTCATACCGAGTTTAGTTAACCAACCTGTCCAGTGACCCACTGAGCACAACCCCCTCCCTCAGATAACCCCCACCCCCTGCGCCCACCTCGAGTGATTCCAGAGGCCACCCCGAGCCAAGAGCCGTGAGCGTGGTGAGAGAGCTTCTCTCAGTATTAGGTCCCGTCTCAAGAATCAGTAGAGCACTGGTTATGTACCCCTCATAACAAGCTGCCAACGGCCCCGACCCCGCCGTGTGGCGGTGGCACCCAACCATGTATTGGTGCCCCCCAGAATAATAATAATAATAATAGTAATAGTAATAGTGCTTCTCTGTCAATGGCTGATGCATTTCTGCACATGCGCCTCCATCGTCTCACCCGTGAGGGGAGTACGAAGAATTGACGATAAGCTCTAATGACACCCCCGCAAGGGCAGTTCCAACACTTCCAGACGGGCCGGTATGTTCAATGAAAATACTGGTCCAGAAATAGACCGGTATGTTCAATGAAAATACTGGTCCAGAAATAGACCGGTATGTTCAATGAAAATACTGGTGGCACAATAATAATAATAATAATAATAATAATAATAATAATAATAATAATAGTGCTTCTCTGTCAATGGCTGATGCAAATCTGCACATGCGCCTCCATCGTCTCACCCGTGAGGGGAGTACGAAGAATTGACGATAGGCTCTAATGACACCCCCGCAAGGGCAGTTCCAACACTTCCAGACGGACCGGTATGTTCAATGAAAATACTGGTGGCACCGACGGGAATCGAACTGGCGACAGGGCCCAGATGGTAGAACTTGACCACTGGGCTATCACGGTGTCCTAATAATAATAATAATAATAATAATAATAGTGCTTCTCTGTCAATGGCTGATGCATTTCTGCACATGCGCCTCCATCGTCTCACCCGTGGGGAGTACGAA
>WBZZ01004661.1:5000-32500 GCA_019918135.1 Paulinella micropora
AATGTAGTCTACTAATGTGATACTTGTGATGTGATGTGATGTGATGTAACAAAATGTAATAAATAACATGTAATGTAATGTAATGTAATGTAATGTAATATGTAATGTAATATGTAATGTAATGTAATGTTGTAATGAAACGTAATGAAATGTAATGAAATGTAATGTAACGTAATGTAACGTCATGTAACGCCATGTAATGTCGTGTAATGTCGTGTAATGTCGTGTAATGTAACGTAATGTAATGTAACGTAATGTAACGTAATGTAACGTAATGTAACGTAATGTAACGTAATGTAATGTAATGTAATGTAATGTAATGTGATGGGATGTGATGGGATGTGATGGGATGTGATGGGATGGGATGTGATGTGATTTGATGTAATGTAATGTAATGCAATGACGTAATATAATGATGTAATGTAATGTAATGTAATGTAATGTAACGTAATGTAATGTAATGTAATGTAATGTAATGATGTAATGTAATGTAATGTAATGTGATGTGATGTGATGTAATGTGATGTGATGTGATTTGATGTAATGTAATGTAATGTAATGCAATCACGTAATATAATGATGTAATGTAATGTAATGTAATGTAATGCAATGACGTAATATAATGATGTAATGCAATGTAATGTAATGTAATGTAAATGTAATGTAATGTAATATAATGTAACGTAATGTAATGTAATGTAATGATGTAATGATGTAATGATGTAATGTAATGTAATGTAATGTGATGTGATGTGATGTGATGTAATGTATAGTAATCTGATATAATGTAATATTATGTGATGCGATGTGATGTAATATAATGTAATGTAATATAATGTAATGTAATGCAACATTACATTGCAATACATTACATTACATTACATTACATTACATAAATTACATACATTACAATACATTACAATACATTACAATACATTACATTACAATACAATACGATACATTACATTGCATTACATTACATTACATTACATTACATTACATTACACTACACAATGTAATGCAATGTAATGCAATATAACGTGTTGCAATGCAATTCAATGCAATGCAATCCAACGCAACGCAACGAAATGCAATTCAATGCAATGCAACGTAACGCAACGCCAGGAAATTCAAGGAAATGCAATTAATGTAATGTTGTGTAATGTTATGTAATGTTATGTAATGTTATGTAATGTAATGTAATCTAATGTAATGTAATGTGATGATGTACTCATACAAAAGCAAACTGCGTAAACGCAAATACTATAGTTGATTTCTTAATTCAGTTATCAGTCGATTTGAATGGCGATGATTAGGTTTTATCGTTAGCGTGCATATGTTGCTTGCCTCTGCTAATATCATGAAATTACCCACGTATCCTGCCGATCTTTATTCATGGCTCCGATTTGCATTAGAAGTTTGTACAAAAATTACGCGCCATTTCAAAGTCCCGGAAACTACGCCAAGACTTACCTATGATTATTATGGCCTCACCGAGGTGAAAGCACAGTTCTCTGTGTCCAGTAAGTGACATTACCGGTAGTACGGTATAAGCAATCATTATTATCATGTGTGGCGTCCAACATTGATGTTCGCTGTTGAACTCAGGCTTGTCACAGTGAACTTTGACCACGTTTGGGTTAGAAGAACCGGCCACATTATTGTAGCAGGACTCATGTCAGTTTCTAGAAAACATGAGTGTAACTTATGACTCATGATACTTTAATGCCGAACTGGGCGGCGCCGGTGCCGCGGTCACGAGTATAGTAGTTTAATACTATGATTGGACGACCGGGATTCTTAGCGAAGCTAGGGCAAGTTAAAGCCTCCGTGTAGGCATCACCCCCCGGATAGCCGGTAAAAAGTACACTTTTTCCAGTATCGTTTGTCCGGATTGGACCTAATGCCATTTTATTCCTGGTATGTTGCAGTTTTCTCTTTCTGCTTCACTAAGCTAATACAACGAGATATCATTCTCACCTTTTGAGGATTGTGTTTGGTTGTATTACAGAGTTTTTGTTGAAGTTGAGCTATTAATATCATTGGTGGCATTACATTTGAAGCTCACGGTCCACATCACTAGGCTGATTTGTTTCTGCATTGCCACACTGGCCGCAACAGAACGAATTTTCACTGACCTGTCTCACACTGTGACGTCAGACAAAAACAAATACTCCAACACATAACCATCATAGCTCTTTTGCAAAGCAAACAATTGATTACTACGGACTCAAGCCGCTGAGGTGTCTCGTACCCTCTAGCCAAATCCATATCTGTGTGCTCACAAGAAGACATCAGATACAGACTCTCTGTCATTCTTGCTGTTCTCACACGGAGACCAAGAAGAAGGTGGAAAGAAGAGTAAAGGAACACACACAAATCACAAACTTGAACAAGTATAGGGACAGGAGCACAACACTCTACCCTTCTCGTCATTTATTTGCATCATTTCACACATACGTCAGAGTATTTTTGCAAATCTCTGATCGTTCTTAAAAAGTCTGAGAACCTATCCGACCAACTATCGACTTCTCAAGGAGAGCTTCTCTAGCTTCTCTATTACTATGTGTGTAGGTCCTAGTGCCTCATAACAGTTACAATATAGAAAAGGAGGAGCAGAAAGCAATTTGAGTAAGGAGAAAAAAAAATCAGAGAAAGTCTCAAAGACTACTTCTCTCAAACAAAACTTGTGACAAACATTCAAACATTGCAACATATTAATAGAGGACAGAGAATCTCACTCTACCCTCTCTTTTGGTTTCTCTCTTCATTAGTCAATCGACTGAAAGAGAAACAGAACACAAACGAACAAAAACAAAACATAGGAGCTGACACTGTCCTCCTGTTACTTACTAACACGACACCATGTCCACAGAGGAGTTGACACAAAGCTCTCTGGAACACACAGAAGAACAAGCAGAACAAAAGCTGCAAGAAGGAGGAGCATTTGAAGATGGAGGAGGAGTAGTAGGAGGAGGACTGAATGAAGGAGGAGGAGTAGGAGAAGTGGGAGGAGGAGTAGGAGGACGATTGGACGTAGGAGGAGGAGCAGGAGGGAGAGCAGAAAGAGGAGTAGGAGGAGGAGTACGAGGAGGAGTACGAGGAGGAGTACGAGGAGGACTAGAAGGGGAATGTGATGAAGAAGGAGTATATGGAGAAGGAGGAATAGCAGGGGGATTTGAGGAAGGAGCAAGTTATGAGGCATATGGAGCAATGCCACCTGCCTCCACAGGAGGATGAGGAAGACAAATGATAAATTTGATAGATGAGGAGGAGATCTCAGTGGAGGATCAATAGTGGGTGAAAGACCACTACGACCTCTCTAATGAAGATTTTGATGACAAGATGGGGGCAGAGAAAGATACTTATGTGTGGATCCCTCAGACGTCAAGACTAGAGAGGGGTCGTACCAAAGAGGATGTCTATATCCCATTACAAGACACCGCCCAGCTCCTCTGCACATTAGTCTCCAATGGAGATGAGAGGAAAAAGGTGCAGCATATCAAGTTTGGGGATTCATATACCCACCTTGATCTTGCGCGCCCAAGGTCTGATTTGGGAACATGCTTTTGGCCCACGGGGCGAAGGTTTCATCCAATACTCACAACCAAGAGCAAGGGCTAGACTCCTCGCGACTGGTCAGGAGGCAGTCGAGATAGGGAAATTGAGGAGCAAATTCAGTTCGAAAAACATAAACGGGATATACTATTTTTTTCAAACTGAAGCTTAAGTGAAGTCCATGCAGGTGGAGATGAGCCAGATGGAAAAAAACATCACGAAGGCAGGAGAAGTGCATCCTGTAATTGAGGAGGTAGACAAGGTGGACAAGATTCTGACCAAGCTCAGAATGTTGGTTACTACTTTGCTGTACAAGGAGGCGTGGAGGAGATGGATTCCTACCAAGGATCACTCTGTCCCTGTGGCCTCCACGGTCCAACCTCCTACAACAAAGCAGGTGTTGATCAAAACATTGAGAAATACAACTTTATCAGATCTGCTTATGAGTTGGCGTCTTTCATCAATCATCCTCAAAAGCTGGTGATAGTTGAGAAAGGGAGTGAGAGAAAAGAGGAGGAGTTTGCCAAGCAGTTGAAATTGGCAGAAGAGAAAGAAAGACTGAGAGGTGCAAGGGTACACCCTCCGACACATCCTACCCGATCAGCTCCTACCCCACCAGCCCCTACAGCCCCGGGCTCAACTACGATGGTGGTCACGAACACTGAGAAGAAGGACAGGCAGAACATCATAAATGCCTTCAGGGGGAAGAGAGGAGGAGTGCCTAGTCTTATGCTCTATGCTAGGACGAGTTCAGACAAGGACTCGGATGCTTCGCTCTTAGGCAAGCTCAAAGAGATCAATGTCTGCATGAAGTCTTTATGTCCCACTGCCCGCGGAGGTTAAGGCTTACAGAGCATACTACCTTCGGGACAGACATGATACCCACTGGGACCTGGGGGTTGCGGAGAATGTACTCGCGCATTATAGGAAGGTACCCACGCCTCGTCCTCCTGTTTAGGCCGCGGGGCATACGACACCGAATTCCTGCGCGTTTCCGAGGTGCGGCTCGGTTGCGACAGCAGTATTACATACGGTTCCAGAGGGAGCACCGACTCTTGTGGCTGCTTGCAATCCACCTGCAGCTGAAGAGGAGCGGCGACCCAGAAACATCCCGCATCTCCAATCAGTTAGTCGACCCTGACGAGAACGTACCCAACACTTACCGGGCCCGAATACATGTACAAGACTTCGAGGAATGGGGTAGACGGCTTACGGCACAAGACAGACTCTGTTGGTTGTAAGTATTGGATGATACCTTCGCCCCGTGGGCCAAAAGCATGTTCCCAAATCAGACCTTGGGCGCGCAAGATCAAGGTGGGTATATGAATCCCCAAACTTGATATGCTGCACCTTTTTCCTCTCATCTCCATTGGAGACTAATGTGCAGAGGAGCTGGGCGGTGTCTTGTAATGGGATATAGACATCCTCTTTGGTACGACCCCTCTCTAGTCTTGACGTCTGAGGGATCCACACATAAGTATCTTTCTCTGCCCCCATCTTGTCATCAAAATCTTCATTAGAGAGGTCGTAGTGGTCTTTCACCCACTATTGATCCTCCACTGAGATCTCCTCCTCATCTATCAAATTTATCATTTGTCTTCCTCATCCTCCTGTGGAGGCAGGTGGCATTGCTCCATATGCCTCATAACTTGCTCCTTCCTCAAATCCCCCTGCTATTCCTCCTTCTCCATATACTCCTTCTTTATCACATTCCCCTTCTAGTCCTCCTCGTACTCCTCCTCGTACTCCTCCTCGTACTCCTCCTCCTACTCCTCTTTCTGCTCTCCCTCCTGCTCCTCCTCCTACGTCCAATCGTCCTCCTACTCCTCCTCCCACTTCTCCTACTCCTCCTCCTTCATTCAGTCCTCCTCCTACTACTCCTCCTCCATCTTCAAATGCTCCTCCTTCTTGCAGCTTTTGTTCTGCTTGTTCTTCTGTGTGTTCCAGAGAGCTTTGTGTCAACTCCTCTGTGGACATGGTGTCGTGTTAGTAAGTAACAGGAGGACAGTGTCAGCTCCTATGTTTTGTTTTTGTTCGTTTGTGTTCTGTTTCTCTTTCAGTCGATTGACTAATGAAGAGAGAAACCAAAAGAGAGGGTAGAGTGAGATTCTCTGTCCTCTATTAATATGTTGCAATGTTTGAATGTTTGTCACAAGTTTTGTTTGAGAGAAGTAGTCTTTGAGACTTTCTCTGATTTTTTTTTCTCCTTACTCAAATTGCTTTCTGCTCCTCCTTTTCTATATTGTAACTGTTATGAGGCACTAGGACCTACACACATAGTAATAGAGAAGCTAGAGAAGCTCTCCTTGAGAAGTCGATAGTTGGTCGGATAGGTTCTCAGACTTTTTAAGAACGATCAGAGATTTGCAAAAATACTCTGACGTATGTGTGAAATGATGCAAATAAATGACGAGAAGTGTAGAGTGTTGTGCTCCTGTCCCTATACTTGTTCAAGTTTGTGATTTGTGTGTGTTCCTTTACTCTTCTTTCCACCTTCTTCTTGGTCTCCGTGTGAGAACAGCAAGAATGACAGAGAGTCTGTATCTGATGTCTTCTTGTGAGCACACAGATATGGATTTGGCTAGAGGGTACGAGACACCTCAGCGGCTTGAGTCCGTAGTAATCAATTGTTTGCTTTGCAAAAGAGCTATGATGATTATGTGTTGGAGTATTTGTTTTTGTCTGACGTCACAGTGTGAGACAGGTCAGTGAAAATTCGTTCTGTTGCGGCCAGTGTGGCAATGCAGAAACAAATCAGCCTAGTGATGTGGACCGTGGGCTTCAAATGTAATGCCACCAATGATATTAATAGCTCAACTTCAACAAAAACTCTGTAATACAACCAAACACAATCCTCAAAAGGTGAGAATGATATCTCGTTGTATTAGCTTAGTGAAGCAGAAAGAGAAAACTGCAACATACCAGGAATAAAATGGCATTAGGTCCAATCCGGACAAACGATACTGGAAAAAGTGTACTTTTTACCGGCTATCCGGGGGGTGATGCCTACACGGAGGCTTTAACTTGCCCTAGCTTCGCTAAGAATCCCGGTCGTCCAATCATAGTATTAAACTACTATACTCGTGACCGCGGCACCGGCGCCGCCCAGTTCGGCATTAAAGTATCATGAGTCATAAGTTACACTCATGTTTTCTAGAAACTGACATGAGTCCTGCTACAATAATGTGGCCGGTTCTTCTAACCCAAACGTGGTCAAAGTTCACTGTGACAAGCCTGAGTTCAACAGCGAACATCAATGTTGGACGCCACACATGATAATAATGATTGCTTATACCGTACTACCGGTAATGTCACTTACTGGACACAGAGAACTGTGCTTTCACCTCGGTGAGGCCATAATAATCATAGGTAAGTCTTGGCGTAGTTTCCGGGACTTTGAAATGGCGCGTAATTTTTGTACAAACTTCTAATGCAAATCGGAGCCATGAATAAAGATCGGCAGGATACGTGGGTAATTTCATGATATTAGCAGAGGCAAGCAACATATGCACGCTAACGATAAAACCTAATCATCGCCATTCAAATCGACTGATAACTGAATTAAGAAATCAACTATAGTATTTGCGTTTACGCAGTTTGCTTTTGTATGAGTACATCATCACATTACATTACATTAGATTACATTACATTACATAACATTACATAACATTACATAACATTACACAACATTACATTAATTGCATTTCCTTGAATTTCCTGGCGTTGCGTTACGTTGCATTGCATTGAATTGCATTTCGTTGCGTTGCGTTGGATTGCATTGCATTGAATTGCATTGCAACACGTTATATTGCATTACATTGCATTACATTGTGTAGTGTAATGTAATGGAATGTAATGTAATGTAATGCAATGTAATATATCCTATTGTATTGTAATGTAATGTATTGTAATGTAGTGTAATGTATTGTAATGTATGTAATGTAATGTAATGTAATGTAATGTATTGCAATGTAATGTTGCATTACATTACATTATATTACATTACATTATATTACATCACATCGCATCACATCATATTACATTATATCAGATTACTATACATTACGTCACATCACATCACATCACATTACATTACATTACATTACATCATTACATCATTACATTACATTACATTACATTACGTTACATTATATTATATTACATTACATTACATTACATTACATTACATCATTATATTACGTCATTGCATTACATTACATTACATTACATCATTATATTACGTGATTGCATTACATTACATTACATTACATCAAATCACATCACATCACATCACATCACATTACATTACATTACATTACATCATTACATTACATTACATTACATTACATTACGTTACATTACATCACATTACATGATTATATTACGTCATTGCATTACATTACATTACATTACATCAAATCACATCACATCACATCCCATCACATCAATTTCACATCCCATCACATCCCATCACATCCCATCACATTACATTACATTACATTACATTACATTACATTACATTACATTACATTACGTTACATTACGTTACATTACGTTACATTACGTTACATTACGTTACATTAAATTACACGACATTACACGACATTACACGACATTACATGACATTACATGGCGTTACATGACGTTACATTACGTTACATTACATTTCATTACATTTCATTACGTTTCATTACAACATTACATTACATTACATATTACATTACATTACATTACATTACATGTTATTTATTACATTTTGTTACATCACATCACATCACATCACATTAGTAGACTACATTACATTACATTACATTACATTACAGGTACATGACATGCCATGAAGACAAAACAGTTCTATTTATTTCAGTGGAGGTACTGCGTACCAGCGGCGCTTGGCGGGAGTGCAATGCAAGGCCACTTCAGTACTCACTTCGGAAAGGGCGCAGCAAGCTGCGTGTTCCTCTCCAGCTTCAAAAATTTGCATAATCAAGGTTTAACCCGAGGGTCAACCAGAGATTAAGCTGGTCAGAACAGATACTACATTTCGATCATAGCCAGAGGCCACGAGAATGACGACTTACAAAGTGTTACAAGTTTCATAAAGAGGACAACAACAACGCAGAAACAAGACTTGTGGGACGGCGAGGTGGTTCAGAAAACAGCATAGACTATTTATGCGGTGGTTGGTGCCACTGAAAATCATTTCCAGGTAGTTACCTTCCTCAAAAAGAGTGGGTGTCCTGGGGCGGGGGGGGGTGGTGGGTGTGTGTGACAACTCCCCTAAGATAAATATTTGCGTGCATTCCAAAAACATTATATCAGCATCAACATCATGCCTGGGGCTAGCTCCCCTAGTAGTATAGGGGGCCACTTCGAGACAGATTTTCAATACACACCCCCCGCCCCAGAGACACATACCGGCCGGCCCGCCGGGACAAAAAGGCAACAATAATCATTCATACATTGCAGTTTCGTAAAATAATATTAAAAAAACAATAAGGAATTAAGAAATCAGTACTGAAATCATAGACAACAGTCATCAAAACAGAATTTTTTGAAATAATCACTTCGGCCCACGACAAAATAAAAAGGCAAGGTGCAAATAAAAACGAAATGAGCCCGTGACCGAAACATTGATGACTTATATTTTTTTTGCACGAAAACTGGAAAATAGACCTACAGATTTCTCCCTACACAAAAAGTTGATTTTTGGAAAGCTGGGAAGAAGGCCATTTATCCCTTAACAAAATATATAAAAGTGATATTATGTCCAATAACTTTGATAACTTTGATAACTATTCTGATAATTCTGATACTGAGATTATAAGGCGAGATATTAATGACTGGAATGAATACTATATTGGGATGGCTGAATCTAATATAGATAAAATGAGAGTAAGTAATCAAATTGAGTTGATAAATGAAAAAAAAAGATTTGACTAAAAAGAAAGAATAACTTGAAGAGAGAGAGGATGCTATTGACGAAAGATTAGAAGAGATAGAAGAAGAGAAGAACAGAAAGAAGAATAATCATAAAATGAAAGAAAGAGAAAGATGAGAGGTTGTTGGATAGTTAGTTGTTAGCGAGGAAGCAACCACTAAGTGAGAGGGAGGAGATTATGCGAGGGAGTTGATATGTAAAAGAGATAGCTTTGATGAAGTTTTGGATAAAATAAATACAGAAATAGGGTTGAGGGGTAAAATAGTTGAATTATAAGTTCTGGGCACGACTTTAAACTACTCCTACACATACATACATAGTTGTAAGTCCTTTGTGTGTATGTGTAGGTGATGGATGAAGAAAAAGAAGTTGTGGCTGGCGTCCAAGGTTTGCTTCTTGGTCAGAAGAAGATTGTGAAAAAAGGTAGACGCAAAAAATGTGCAAAGAAATCACCAACCAAAGTAGTTCAACAAGGAGTTTTGTATGTTTCATTTAAGAATGATACGCCCCTGAACCCTTACATTACTACAGTTAGACCGGGTGGGGATGTGAAAGATATTCATACTCACTAGGCGACTTTGAAAATATTCAAGCATCCCACCGGGATCCGTGATTATCGTGTTGCTATTTTGAGTGACGAAAAGTACGAAGTATTTCTGTCTTTGGAGAATGCTGTTGCAATTCCAAAAAAAACAAAGCAAAGAAGTGGAAACAATCTTTCGTGGAATTTGGGTTGGTGAAGAAAATCTTGCTGCCTTCTTCAAGGCTGAAGGAGAAGGAGAGGAAGGTGATGAGGAAGGATACAAGGAAGATGAGTAAGAAAAATTAAAAAAAATCTTTAATAATCTTTTCATTTTTAAACTAGTTAACTTAGCTTCCGGTATTAAATTACATCTATCGATGTAGTCGATAATAACTTATAAATCCATTATCTCTTTTTTCTTCTTAATCCTGACACTACTACGAATATTCTCAAGCTTTGTATCAAGTGACTTTAATAAGTGGCCAGTCTTCTTTTCCTTAGTCACTTCTTTGACTTTATCGGCTAGTTGAGGTTTTATTTCTTCATCAAGTTGTTCGTTCATTTAGATTTTAATAATTGTTGAGGACTAACTAACTCGTGGTCACTTAAAATCAACTTGAAGCCTTTACGGCCTTTAACCTTGTATATAGCCTTTGACTATTGAACATCCCCTTTACTAAAAACAGTTCTTTCTAGTTCTTTTCTGACTGTTGAGCCCTTAGGAAATTTATTAATAAGACCGGCTCTGTATATTTCTTGGTTATTTTTCTTTTCGCTCTCATATACTTCCATAGGTGTTGCATCATTATAATTATTGACCATTTCATAAATGTAAGGCACCCAAATAAAATCATCATTAACTTCCCACATTAAATTCAAGCCGTTCCTTATTGTTCTAATAAATCTATCTACTATACACATTGTGCGGTGGTCGCCTACTTCATTTGTTGTATGTTGAATTCCGTTCTCCTTAAAGTATTCAGCAACTTGTCCTTTAAATGCGCTACCGTTGTCTGATGTAATCCTTTTAGGTTTCTGCATTTTCTTTAATCATTCTAATACTTCGCATGTTGTTTTACTTTTGATCGGTTCAATCCAACCACGACGAGAATAAACATCAATCGTTACTGATCCAAAATTGTAGTTTTTGTTTCCTTTTTTAGTAGCTATTTTAGACATATCCATTAAGTCAATAAACACTTGCTTAATGGTTCTGGCTCAGGAGCTATTATAGTATTCTATTTTTTAGGTGCTTTAGATTGATGATGTATTTCAGAAGCATCTTCAATTTTCTGTTTTTCAAGTTCATCCTTATCTTGCGGAGACTCCGCCTCCGGACCTCCGCTTTCTTCGACACCTTTAGTTTCACTGTTTTGTTGATTGCTATGTCTGTGGTCCATCTAATATTTTATAATACCTAATGCTTTATCCTTATATATTAATCTTTCTTTTTTTTTAAGTTCGAAACAATGATTAGAACAAAACTCATAAGCATAAAATCTGTCGAATGTATCATCAATCGCCGTAATCTGTCTATTAGCTAAACACAGAATTAATCCACACACATAACAGCTATCGAAGTCATACTCACGATGATTATATAGATCTATAATGTGTAAACGAACATCAAGTGGTAGGTTTTTTATATCCTTAATCTATATTAAAACTTGAAAAATATCTTTGAAACCATTATTTTCTTTTTTTGGTTTCTCGGGTTGTTAATTATAAACATTGACACTAACACGACTAGACTTCTTACCTCCTTTCTTAGGCTTAGACTCTTCCTCTTCTTCCTCTTCTTCCTCAGATTCGCTATCCTCGCTTTCTTCCACTTTCTTTTTTACCGCTTTCTTCGCCTTCTTCTGTTTAGTCTTTAATTTCATACCCGCAACCCGTCGGGCAACAATATCTACAAAGTCCTGTTCAACCTCTTCATCGCTTTCACTGCTTTCCTCACTTTTCTCACCATCTCTGCCATCTATCATATCCCTCGCCAACTGCTTCTTAGCGGTATGTTCCATCTTTTCGTCAGCTGTCATTTCTTTTACATTCTTAGCCTCTTCCTCCGCTAGTAATTCCTTAGCAGCCCTCTCAATCTTTCTTTGCCTTGCATATTGCTTCTTCATTACAGTCGCTTTTTCAAGGTTCTTTATGGCAATCTCTCTATTACCTCTCGGCATTGTCTCGGTTGTATATTTAACCAAAAATAATTTTTAATCGGATTAATTATTATCCAATATATATAGCAGAGACTCCG
The DNA here is from genome assembly GCA_019918135.1 of Paulinella micropora. NCBI lineage: Eukaryota > Cercozoa > Imbricatea > Euglyphida > Paulinellidae > Paulinella > Paulinella micropora. Next base: position 17,280 of record WBZZ01004661.1, read on the forward strand.
CTTCCGCACCTCCACGAGTCTTGGTGAAGCTTTTTCAAAAGGTTCAATGAGTCAATATAAATCGCTCTTAGGATTACAGGAAATTGCGGTAGACTCACTAGATATAAAAAACTTAGACTTAACGAACACAAATATTATCGGCTTAAACACGGATAGAGTGCCAGAAGATGCACCCTATAAATCTTTATTGGACTGATAACCGCTTTGACACACGTCTCGCTTTAAAATCGACAACAGACCTAAAAGAAGGACTTAATTATTATTGGACTGATAACCGATTTGACACACGTCTCGCTTTAAAATCAACAACAGAATTAAAAGAAGGCACCAATTTATACTATACGACAGCAAGATTTGATAGTCAATTAACGACCAAATCAACTACTAACGTAGCCGAGGGAACTAATCTATACTATATCACAGCAAGGGCTAATACAGACTTTGACATACGGCTAGCAATCAAGTCAACCACTAACTTAGCCGAGGGGACAAACCTTTATTACACCACTGCGAGGTTTGACACTCAATTAACAACAAAGAGCACAACCAACTTAGCAGAGGGAACAAATCTATATTACACCACCGCGAGGGCGAATACAGACTTTGACGCAGGGCTAGCCATTAAGTCAACCACTAATTTAGCCGAGGGGACGAACCTTTATTACACTAATGCGAGATTTGATACACAATTAGCGACCAAGAGCACATCCAACTTAGCAGAAGGAACAAACCTTTACTACACCAATGCGAGATTTGACACTCAATTAGCAACAAAGAGCACGACCAACTTAGCCGAGGGAACGAACCTTTACTATACGACAGCAAGGGCTAACACAGACTTTGACACACGACTAGCACTCAAATCAACTACTAACTTAGCCGAGGGAACAAACTTATATTATACGAATGCGAGATTTGATACACAATTAGCAACAAAATCAACAACTAACTTAGCAGAGGGAATTAATTTATATTACACAACCGCACGAGATAATTCAAATTTTGATACACTGCTCGCCACTAAATCAACTACTAACTTAGCCGAGGGCACTAACCTTTACTAGACGTCAGCAAGAGCAAATACGGATTTTGATACGAGACTGGCGACCAAGAGCACCACTAATTTAGCAGAGGACACTAATTTATATTACACGAATGCGAGATTTGATACACAATTGGCTACCAAGAGCACCACCAATTTAGCAGAGGGAACAAATCTATATTATACGACAGCAAGGGCTAATACAGACTTTGACACACGGCTAGGCAATAAATCAATAGATGCTTTGAGTGATGTAATAATAACAACACCAGCGAACGGACAATTATTAACATATAATGGAACAAACTGGGTAAATTCCACTGGGTCATTATCTTTCCTGCTTTAACGGGTGGGACGATGTCGGGCGATATTAATATGGGTGCTTCTACATTCCCCATGTATTCCGCCCCGCAGACTATGACAACTAATTCAGCACCTTCTCCATTTGTTGCTTCTGCTTCTTCTGAATACAATCCCGCATATTATGCTTTTAATGCCGACCAAAACAATTATTGGACAACCAACATATACTACAACGACACCACAGGAGTTTATACAAGAAGTCAAGCAAACACAAATACATTTTCAGGAACAGCATACACGGGCGAGCATATTAAAATAGACTTAGGAGCGACATACAGAATTAAGAAATATTATGTTAGGTCTTCGTCTGTCAATTACATTGAAACAACTCCGAGCATTTGGTATGTGGGAGTAAGCACCGACAACATTACTTACACATTATGGACAGCAGGAGTGGCGAGGCTTGGGCTTCACAATCAACCAAAACATATTCACCCGCTTCAAATGCTTCTGCTAGATATATCATATTCGTCGTGAATAAATCAGGAAGTGGAGGAACTTCGTTTAGAAGTCAACCCCGTGTAGCCAGTTTGTATTTTGATTACGAAACCTTTAATTATGACATAACATTGATTAGAAATATGACGTGCGACACATTAACAACCAGCGGAGCAACAACGGCGAGCGGTTTAATCACGGCGAGTGCGGTTATATCTACAACTACACTCTCCGCAAGCGGGGCAATAACACCAAATGCGGGGATTGACTTAAAAAGCCAAAGCATAACAAACTTAGCCACTCCATCGGCTTCAACAGATGGGGCTAATAAAAGTTATGTAGATACATTAGACAGGCAGAATGTGAAATTAACGGGAAACCAAACAATGTCAGGAACAAAAGAATTCAGTGGAATATTAGCAACTTCATTAGGTGTCCCGTGTATAGTAGGTAGGAATTCAAAGGGAACAGCTGCGACAGGGGGCTTAGAATCATACGGAACCAGCGGTAATATGAACGGCCCACACATACAAGCATTCGTTCATTCATCTGTTTATCCTACATTCCAATTATTGAACTGGAGTCAAAATAATATTAATTTGTATTTTGATTGTTATTTTAACGGGACAAATATTCTTTCATCAGCTACAGGTTCAAACTTTCAAATAGCAAAATACAATGATAAACTCAGTTTTAATTACGCCACATGTGTCGCACGGGGAGGAACTATGACAATGACTGAGGCTATGAGTATAAGCAATGCGGGAGATGTAATAGTCGGAGCGGGTAAAAAAATATGCGTAGATAGATCGGCGAATGCTAATAATAAATTAGTTATGTATGATTATAATACAAATTCCACAACAGAGTTTCAAGGCTTTGGAACTGGGAGTGGTATTTTTATTTATAATGTGCCTACGGGTAATAGTCATGTATTTTATGATGGTGCTACAACCGAATTATTCAGAATTAATAGCACAACAATTACGGCTTCAAAATCAATAACAGCGAATGCTGGTATTGGTTCGGCACAAACTATTACAATTACTAATTCAGCCTCTCAACTTAACTTTAATGATGGCACGACAACTACGTGCGGTATAAGGTGGTCTGACGACAACCACTGCTTATTTTGCAAGAGAAACACATATGAAATGTATTTTAAGGAATACGGCACTTGTTATTTTCAAACCACAGGTTCAAACACAAGAGCGACACTTACCAGCAGTGGTATTGTTAATACTTCTGACAGGAGACATAAAACCGACATAGGGGATGCTGAATTCTGCGGTTTAGATTTTATCAACGCCCTCAAACCAAAGTGCTTCAAACTTAGAAAATCAAAAAGAGAGAATTGCGGGTTTATTGATCAGGATATTGAAGAATTAGTTGAAAAAAAATATGTTTTAATCCAGTTGAAGACCGTAAAGTGTCAAAAGAAGACGGGACAACAGAAGAATTAAAAACAATGAATTATTTTGATTTAATAGCACCAATAGTTAAGGCGACACAGGAGTTATCAGAAAAGGTAGTTAATTTAGAAAAGGAAAACAAAATTTTACTTAATATACTACAAGACCAAGCAAACCAATTAGCAGAACTAAGAACGGAAGTTTTCCCTAATGCCTCCTAGATTACACCCACCACCACCTATTATGGATATGGATGGCGAACTAACTCCCGAATTAAAGTCTCGTGTTCTTGAAGTAGAATTAAAGAATGAAGAAAAAAAATAGAGCACGAATTGGAAGATAACTGGAATTGTTGTTGTATAAAGAATAGACCAACCGACAGCAGACTTATTAAGTATCTGTTTCAAATGGCTATCATTATCGCTATTATAACCCTTTGTATCGTGAGGCTATCTGAAAAGAACTTACCGTGTGAGGTTGCTAACACTTATGTAGGTATTTTAACACTATTGATTGGCATTTGCCTTCCATCGCCATCTAGTTCAAAGAAATGAACATTCATATAGTTGAGTTTTATACCAAGAGCTATCACCCGCACAGATTAAAGGAATGGCTTCATCAAAACTACGACAAGCATTATTTCCGTTATTTATGAAAACGCATTTAAATTTTGTTTCTATTCCTTTTTGAATACAATAAATACAACTTTCATTTTTTTTATCACTGACCCGCAAATAGAAATCACAAGCAGTTCGAGCAGAAATATTAATTAATAAAAAGTTTATAAAGATTAGTATAGAGTGCATCACGATGGCAGACTATAAATTCCAAAAGATTATTTTTCTAAGTAATGATTTTCCAGGAGGGGTTAATGGTAGCAAGACATTTGACAAAACCATTAAATTTAACTTTACCCCGACTAGAATGAATGTTAAGTATATCCACTATATGAATGACGTGACGGAGACGAAAACAAAAATCCTTCATATGGACCGCATCGGGATTATCGGCACATTCGCTGACAGTAACACCGCAAACATTTCCAATCTTAGCTACAACTTTGGTATGATTAATTGGACTGACGGTCAATACAGTTTTAGAGTGCTTAAAACAGACAATGGTAGTATTGAGACTGACCCCTTGGGCGGAAGAATTGTTATTTGTTTGGAATTTTTGGTTTGACGAAAATATAGCGATGGAGAAAATTAACGATATTAAAGTTAGACCAATCAAGCAGGAAGGTGAAGGCGACAAGTTGGCAAAAGGATATAAGTTATTTGATGAACCGTATGCCAATATATTGTCTTTGCAAAAAAGAAATCGGGGAAAACAACAGCAGTGTTTGAAATCCTGAAACGAACAACCGACAAAAAGACCCGTATTGTCATTATAGCCAGCACAATACATAAGGACCACATTTACAAAGAAATGGTGAAGCACTTCAAGAAGCAGGGAAATCCGATGGCGATATACACATATTTGAAAACGGACGGATACAGTGTGATAGACTATGAGTTAGACAAGCTCAACAAGCCAGACGAGGAGCAAGAAGAAGGAGAGATTGTGCGGGACGAGAAAGAGGAACCGAAGCCGAAGTTTCTTTATTTTGGTAAAGAAGAAAAGAAGAAACAAGAGGGAGGCGAAAAACCACAGAGACCGAGCAAATACATTACACCAGAAGTCGTTTTCGTGTTAGATGACCTCGGCTCAGGCTCGAGGGATAAGTCCGTGAGCGACCTGTTGAAAAAAAATAGACACTATAAGTCAAAGGTGATTATGAGCTCGCAATACCTAAACGACTTACGGCCTGAGGCAATTAAACAGCTGGACTACCTTCTTATTTTTCCTGGTCAGAGTGTAGATAAAATAGAACTCGTGTATAAGCATCTGGACCTCGGCTACGACCTTGAATACTTCATTGAAAATTACCACGAGGCGACCAAGGAACGGTTTAACTTTTTGTATGTAGATGCGGTATCGGACGAACTAAGGCAAAATTTCAATAAACGGTTTTTGTAATTTTATTATTTATTTTTTTCAGAACTATATATACATGCCAACATCACCAGTGATTATCAGTAGTCCATCAGGTTACAACATCAGCTACAATCCAAGTATGCCACAAGCAGGAGGAAGAAAGAAGAAGGGAAAAAAGAAAGGAGGACAGAAAGGAGGAAAAGTAAATTGGAAGAAGGTAGGACAAGCCATATTGGATGCTAATAGTTTTATCAAAAATAATAAATTGGTTTCGAAGGGTGCTAGTTTTCTTAACGACATTGGAATGCCGTATGCTGGTAAGATTGCGATGGCTGCGGCTAAGCAAGGATACGGCAAGCAACGAGGTGGAGCTGTTAAATTTCGGTAGGGGTAAACCCCTACAACCCCGCGGATGGGTTCGAAAGGGCTTGCCCTTTCAAATGTAAATTATGTTATTAATTTTTTTTACTCAATATAATAATAGTAATGAGAAGTAAGCCAAAGAAGAAACTTAAGCAACGTCCCCCCAGAATATACAGAACCAAAGATGGCCGACCATATATCAAAGTGAAAGGTAAACGAGCATATCTTAACTTTGGAAAGAAAACGAATGACCTTTCCACACTTCAAATCGTTAAACTGTTTTTGAAATATATGGGGAAGACTGCCCCCACAAAGCGAAAGCCGAAAGAGCGAATAGTTAAGTCTGGCTTCAACCACCTTGAACACGAAAACCGCAATCAGGTAAATAAACAACTAGATAAACTCAAACTGGAAAAGTATGAGCAAATACACGAGCTAGAAAAGAAAGACAAAGAAGCAAAAGAACAACAAAAGAAAATAGAAGAGCGAAAAGCTGAAACGAAAAGAAATGAAATTGCACTAATACGAACCGAATCCGATCAAGCTCAAAGATTGGCTTTTATTGATGGAGAAATGAAAAGACAAAACGCGATGAACGAGGCTTTACTTGAAAGAGATATAGCATTGAATGAAGCGAAAGGTGAATTAAAAAGAAGAGAAAGAAAAGGAAGGGAAAGAATAGGAAGACAGTATGTTTTGACAGAAGAAGAAGTCCAAGCATTAGCAGACGAAGTTAAAAGAAGGAGTGATGAAGCAAAACAACGACAGGATGAGTTAAGACAGCAAAGCGATTGAAGCAGACAGGCAAGCTATGGAAGCGAATGTGAAGACCAAACAAGCACTGTTACAAAGAGCACAAACTCTATTCGCTAGTGGTAAGAATAGAAAGATTAATGTCAATAACTTAGCAAAAAAAATTTAGGTTGGATAACACTAGGAAGTAGAAAAGGAAACAAAGACGTTGAAGGTAGAACAGCCGTAGAATATGTCCAAAAAGTAATAAGAGATAGAGCTGGTCAACTTAACATAACCGCTGGTATGACATTTACGGAATCGGAAAATGCTTTAATAGGACTAACCGCACAGGGAGGAACTGGTGCGAAAAAATTGGAAGACATCATTAGAAAAATATTAACTAAGATGATGATAAAAAAGCATTTGAAACGATGTGAATGGAAGACCAAATCCAAGAAAAAAGAATTAGTAAATACTCTAATAAACAAAATGTATGTCGACCCTAACACATATAAAGCACTTTCAAATGAATTCCAGATACAACCAGACCAGCAACCACAAACAGCACCTACAGAAGAGCAACAACAACCATCACCACCCACAGAAGAGCAACCACAACCACCAGCAGAAGAGCAACCACAACCACCACCAGAGCAACAACCACCACCCACAGAAGAGCAACCAAACTACCAGAGAACTTAGCAGGGGCAGGAAGAGGTTTAATGACTAACGAAATAGATGACATTATGAAAAAGCACGAATGGTATTTGGGGACAGTAGCCAGCGATGAAATACACAAACTGAAGCCTGAAAAAAGAAAGAAGTATGGATTTATTATGAACTTGGATAAGTCTAGTCAACCGGGCTCACATTGGATTGCTGTTTGGGTTAACACCATTAAAGACGACTCTATTGAAATCTACGACCCTCTCGCACTGTATAAGCCGACCGAGCTATTTCTTCACCAAATGAAACAGCTTATTGACAAAAGTAAGCCGAGCACATACCTGCTTATGAAAGTCAATCAAGTCAAAAATCAAAGCGACACGACAGATACCTGCGGGTGGCATAGTATAAGGTTTCTTTTAGAGCGGGTGAAAGGGAACCGCTTTAAATTCGCCAGCGGTTGGACAGACTTAAAAGAAAAAGAAGCGAAGGAGTTGAAAGCACAGAACGGATACGGATTTGACACTTTCATTTGAAGCAATTAAAACAAAAATATATTTTTTCATTATATAGCTACAATGGAGCATCGCGGAGGCAGGAGTTCCAACATTTACTATGTCAATAGCAAAAATAGGATAAACGGCACGGACAGTGATTTCACTCACTCCATTGATATGAAATCGCTAGATAACCTAACACATTGTAAAATTTTACATATCTATGTGCCGAAATCATATTACTCCGTGGCAAGTCCTTACAACACTTTTACTCTAAGTGAAGATGGATATGAGGCACTCATTACGATACCCGAGGGTAACTACACAATGAACAACTTAAAAAATAAACTGGCCGAGGTGCTAACCGCAGACAGTCCTAACGACTACACATACACAGTCACAAGCAATAATACAAATATAGACCCAGAGGACGGCAAGCTATTATTTACAGTAGCAAATAACGGAGGTATACAACCGCGGTTTATATTTGACACCGAAACACGTATTCACGAAGTAATGGGTTTTGACCGTGGCTCAACATACTTCTTTTGCTAATAATACACTTAGGTCTCCAAATGTCATAATCTTGACTGGCGAAAACGCAACGTATCTACAAAGCGACCTAGTTGGTGAGGGCGATAACCACGTGCTCCAAGAAATATACACAGCGAATGAAATCCCATTCGGCTCTGTTATCTACGACGGCTCGGGTAGTGAATACGGCAAACGGTTATCTACTAGTTCAAGCAATGTGTATCGGTTGTACTTAACTGACGAAAACGACCAACCAGTTAATCTCAACGGGTTAGGAATTGTTATGACATTGTTGATTTACAGGGAAACGAATTACTTTAATTTATTTACATAATTTTTTAATCTGTTAAAATCTAGATAATTAATTTTAATTTTAGAATTATTTATTTTTTATATAGAACCGAAAAAAGAAGAAAAACAAAATGCCCACACAACACGGAGGCGAACTAGACTTTTCTAGAACTGACTACATCAGTGCTTCTTATCGTTTGAATAAGCTTACCCCTCGTGAGGGTTCTGTTAATGTCACTGTGACAACGGCAGGAGGGCAGGAAAGCAACTTTGACCTCATCAGCCGTCCGTTTAACTTGGCTCGCTCTGTTTTGAGTTTTACTTATGCTCCGACGGCGAAGGCGGCGAACTACAATAAATGCTTTATGGACTGCTTGGCCCTGATTAGGCAAATACAATTGATTACTAGAGGTGGTGTTTATCTGTGCGACATTAATGAAGTCGCAAATATCACCAAAATGATTTGGAAACCAGAAACCTCAATCAAGGATTTCCTTGCTTTGGAAAATCACGACAATGGAATTGGTGCGGGCTGTATGCTTCAAAAGAACAATACATCAAGCGGGGCGAGTTTTACTAACACTCCAGCAGGAACTGAAAGAAAAGTTAGCTTGCTTGATGCTATCAATACTAAAGCAGACGGTACGGCTTTGACCGCTGTTGGTGCTACGAATGGTGCCGATGTATCGGCGGCGATTACTATTCGTATTACCGAAGTTATGACTTCATATCAAACTAAGATGCGGGCTTACTTAACTCAACCATCAACCAATGCTTGCAGACACGATGATACTTTAATTGCTGCAGCAACTGGTACACTTAGTGTTGTTAATGTCGCCCACAATGAGGCTAAGTATTTCTCAGGAGGCGCTATTAACGATGCCAGCCCGAGTATTAATGTTAAGATTAATCTTGGAATGCTTTACAATACTATTTTCGCTCTGGATAAAACTATTATGTTTCCAGAAATTTTGACTATGCGGATTGTTTGGCAACAGACACCCAAAATCTTTTATTACAACGATGATGCTCTTTCTACTGGAGGAGGCACGGTCGCACAAGCTGATACAGAAGTTAAGGTTACTAATCTCAACCTTTACTTAGCTGTTGAAACCAATCTTGATGTCGTTCAATCAATTCAACAGAAGATTATGAGCCCCGAAGGTATGAGCTTCAACATTGATTATATTATTTGTATAAAAATACTGTCGGCGTAGCTTCACCTTCTCAAAATGTCATTCTTAGATTTGACAGAGGCCACGGACGACGACTTAAGAAAATTTATCACTCTGTTTTTAACTTCGATGAAAAGAAGAACACTGCTTATGACAATAGCAACCTGAACGGTTCTAAGGTTACTAGCTTTTATACCACACTAGACGGAGCACGACTTCAGGAATTCAATATTGCACCTCGAATACAAAACTAGAAGACTATATGTATCTTAAGCCGAAGTTGGAAGGCTCTGCTTTGATGAATAGCAATGTTTATCAATACACTGGGTTTGGTGCGATAGCTTTGAAAATACCCGCCCGCTGTGGAGTAAGGATCAAAATGAAATCAGTGGAATAAGTCTAGACACCGAGCGACGATGGGAGTTTATCGGAAACACTGCGACTACGGCTAATCATTACACATTCGTCGTCACTCAGCATGAAGTAACTGTTAAGAAAGGCACCATTACTAGAAATTAAAATAGGTAGTAATTAATTTTAATAGATTATTTATTTTTTTGATAATATAGGAACTATTTCCACTCACCAACGAAATTTAGTCGCACAAAATCCTGACGGAGACTTCGTAAATGTCAAAGTCGGGTATGATGGACATATTGAAACCAATAATATGAAAACCGCCTTTGGTGAAGCATTAACGACCTCATTAACTCCAGTATTACAGGAAATCTTTCCATACAGTCAATACACGGATATGGACGAAAACAGAAACGAACGCGAGCATTTCATTTAGCAGTAATATGGCCGAATTAAAAACAACCGCTGATGCTACTGCTAATGCGGTATTGGTAAGTAAAAAAACAATAAATACAGAACTGGTATGGGTGTTGTAGCCCGCTTCACTGCCTTATGGACGACAGACGAAACAAAAGATTATGCCTCTGTTATTGGAATTGGAGATGCCACATTACAAAATGATTTCTATTTTTATAAAAGCAGAGAGGCTGGTATGAATATTCTACATTGTAAAGCAGGACTGCCTACATTACTTCCACAAGCGGGATGGAATAATGACCCGTGTAATGGAACAGGAGATATGCCCACACTGGATTGGACGAAGGGAAATGTCTTTCAAATTCAATTCCGATATTTGGGCTTTGGTGCTATTAAGTTTTCAATTGAGAACCCAAATACGGGCGAATTTCAGCTAGTGCATATGATTAAGTATGCGAATGCCAACACTGGTGTCAGTCTACGAAATACAACTCTACCATTTCTAGCACGTATCTACAATGTGAATCAATTAAATGGAATACAAAGTTTGAAAACGGCCAGTTGTAGTATGTTTATTGAGGGCGCTAACACCATTAATTCAAGCATATCTAACGAAGCGGAAGGAAGTGAGCCAGCGAGCACTACTGAAAGCCCAATTCTCAGCATAAAAAATAAAACAACTTTTAATGGTGGTGCGACCAATTATTCAATCGTCTACCCATCTCTCGTAAGCATATCAAACGAAAATGCTAAAGTTAACATAGTGCGAATTGTGAAAACGACTGGAGCACTTACGGCGGAGAACTTCGTTGATATTGATGCCACAACTTCAATCGTATCAAAAGACATTAGTGCGACTGCCCTCGGTGGTGCCACTATAACGGATGTCATCCTTAAACTTTTTGTTAATGCTACTTCTAGCCAGCTTATTGACCTGCGAACTTACGACATACAACTCTCTCCTGGTGAAAATCTAACATTTTTACAAAAGTCTGTCGCGACTGTTAATAATGGAGGAAATGTGAGTGTTAAGTTAATTTCTTAGAAGACCAATGAACCTTTTGAAAAAGCTTCACCAAAACAAAAAAAATACAAATTCTTTACAAATACCTTTTCAATTCATCCTTATTTCGGCACCACGGTTGTTTCATTAACCATTCTATGTATGGTTTGTCAATCTTTGCTATGTCTTCAAACTTCTTTCCGCGGTATTTGCCGAATTGAAAAGTGTCTTTTGGTTGAGCATTTCTCATTTCTTCCATTGCTTTTATTTCTTCATGGATTACCTTTTGAGCATCTTCCAACGAGAAGGATTTTTTTCACCTTCCATGGAAAGTTTTTGGAACTTCTCGCACAGTCTTGTGAGGGTAGACATTGGTATATATAGGGTAATATTTTTTAATAAAAAATAATTAATTATATAGTGAGGTATGACCGAATAGATAAAGTTCGTTAAGGCTTACTCCGTCAAACATGGTATAAGCTACAAGGAGGCATTGAAAAAGGCGGGTAAAGAATACAGGAAACAAAAGGGAGGCAATGCGGAGTTGTCTGAGGATGTCTATTTGACGCGGACAGAGAGAAAGGGTGCTGACGGTTGGAAGCCTGTTCAAAATACTGAAAAATCAACAGTATATGAAAAAGATGGTAAAGCGATTGTCTCATTTAGGGGAAGTGCGAATAAGCGAGACTTACTCACAGATGTCGCATTAGTGAAGGGAGTATTAAAAAGAACACCTAGATATAAAGACTCACAGATGTCGCATTAGTGAAGGGAGTATTAAAAAGAACACCTAGATATAAAGAAGAACAGAAGTTGGTTAATGAGGTCATAAAGAAATATGGTGAAGAAAATGTAGAGTTGACGGGTCATAGCCTTGGAGGAACGATTGCGAAAGATTTAAGCCGACAAACTGGGGTAAGGGCTACAACATACAACAAAGGCAGTAGCACGAGGGACTTTGTTGAGGGAGTGATTGACAGAGTAGCCACAAGGGTAAATCCGAAAGGGAATAGGGCAAAGACTGCAAAGCTGACGACGAACTACCGAGCCGCATTTGACCCCGTTTCATTGTTAGGGGCTACTGCTGTAAATACTAAGTTAGTGAAACCGAAAAAGGGAGTTCATACGATTAGGAGCTTCAAAGGTAGGGGCAAAAAGGCAAAGAAATAAATTTTTCTTTTATCATTTTTTCATTTAATATCCAAACGGTCTTGTTTCAATTGCATTGCCTACAATACCTATAATATTTCTTTTAGTGTAAGTAAAGCTAAATATTTTTTCTAAGTATTCGCTCGTTATTTTTTTCTGTTGTTTGTCTCTTGTTATCTTGCTGCTTTCTACTATAACAACTTTACCAGATTTTTCAATTCGTTTAGCAATCGATTTTTCTTCCTGAGTTTTAAGCAACTAACAATTCATTCTTGCCGTTCTCAATAAGGTCGCTGTTTCTAATACCAAGTCCGCAACTAATGACACTTAACATATTTGGTAAATTTAATGATTTATTGTTTTCATAATTCATACTAAAGCCTTTGACTTTCATACTTGCTTTGCCGTTATCTAATACATATCCATAACACTTTGGTCCGCCTCCAATAAAGGTCATAATCTTTGCTCCGTGTAGTCCGTCCGTCCATTCGCCTAACAACTTACCAGTTTTCACATCTGTTTCGCCTTTCGTTAATTCTGTCGTGTATATGACACTGTCCGTATCGTGGTATAGAATTCTGTTGCCTAGTTTGTCCATCATCTCATATAGTCTAATCCTCGCGTGGCAAGTGGTAAATAAAGCAACTACAATATTTGTTTTCACGGGGTCGCTTACCGCATCTTGTTTAAGGTCATAACTCGCTTCTATTATTTTGTCGTTAATAATGTTTATGTTTATGTTATCGACTGACTTATCGCTCACTAACTTGTATAATGTATCTTTGTCTTTTATCATTTTGTTTTTAGTTTTGTTTTGCTTTTCGCCAAACTTGCCCCACAACGAGTTCAAGCACAACTTAGCAACCACTCGCCGTCCTGGGTTTTCTTCTATTTTGTTTTCGTCCATCTTAATACCCATCCTGACTTCCATACTGTCAATGTAGTTTCTTTTTTGTTCCTGTGTAATACAGCCATATGGATATCCACTTGACTCTTGTTTAACCTTTAAGAAAGTTTTTATGTAATCTTTGAAAAGGCTACTGCTCTGCTCCTTCCAGTGCCATACCTCATATACCTTAATTAGCTTGTAGCCCTTGTCTAAGGCCTTGTAGATTTCAGGAGTTGCCCAAGTGCCAGTTATTGCTCGCTCGTTATCGGTGTGCTTACATTCATCCTTTTGTTCGGTCATTCCGCATTTATCGCACAGGTAATACATCAGTTTTCCTCTATCCGCCTTAGGTAAAACGGGGTGTAGTAAATTCTCGGCGGTAGCATCTTAACCTTAGCCACTCCGAAATATTCTCTGTTTATGATTTTGTTTTTCATCTCGCAGGGGACTTCGTCCCCCGCACCCCCTCCGTTGGGATTGTAGGGGCTTGCCCCTACATTGTTCGGTCTAATGATTTCGGTTTTGCCCGCTAGGGTAAAGGTCGTAAAACATTACGGTAGGATACAGAGAGCATATGTCAATGTATTTCGCATATTTGCTGTTGTGTCGTGATTTCCAATGCAATGTTAGAGCATCCGTTCTACCTCCAAACATTGCTTCTCGCGGGTTCAGTCCTTCTTGTTCCGTAATTCGTTCATTAGTATCTTCCGCTAGGCTTTCACTTGTTTTCATCAGCCTCCATTCACATTCCCAGATAGATACTAATTTGCTGACTTGTTTGCTTAGTTCTTTTTCTCGTCTCATTGTTGCCTTGTATAGTTCTCCCATTGTCTTATTCTTCTTAGTATTGATTGTATTACAATTAAAGCACTTTGGACATCCGTGCCAGAGACAGCCGTGAAATTCGTAAGCGGTTTTCGTCTTTTCATCCCAGCCATCTACATACACACGGGATTGACCAAGTTGAAACATCTTTTCACCACCATTGAATGCGTGTTTGATATCCGTTTGGTCTAACCTGCTTCTGTAAGCTATCCATTCAACACAAGCCCGAGAGGTAATCCTGTTTTGCTTTTCCGCCTTCAACACAGCAATTGAATTCTCTGGCATAAACTTAGCCCGATACAAAGCCATAACACAACTCGCAATAGTTGTATATTGAAACGGGTCTATACCGAATTCTAGAAACTGCTTTCTAAAATCCATACATCCCCTTCTCAATATATCAACATCGCTATGACAGTATTCCGTAATTTCCTTCCGCATATCAAATGTGCTGTTTTTTTTGCTTTCATACCATTCTAAGAATTCCGCTCTCTTCTTATCTTTCATCGTGTCGTAGCCGTAGTGCTTCTTATGAGGCATAACACCAACATAGTTTTTGTTCTTATCCGTATTGAAGAAGTGAGGGAAGAAGCCCTTTTTAAGTTCTTTCAATCAGAATGTTTTAGGAAAGTCTGACAACTGCATCGTAAGGAAACTCAAACTATCAATGAAGCGGTATTTCTTTAAAGTCATCATCATTATCTTCCCTCCTTGATAAATGACGAATGGTGTCTGCCCGTTATCAAACAACCATTTAAGAATAAACTGACAGTCATAACCGCGACTGTTATGAGCAATGAATGTAAAGCCGTTGTGCTTAGGTTCAAAAGCTCACTTACAGAAATCATCAATGTTCTTATGGATAACGGGTGTTTCCTTCGCATCGTAATACTGGCTTTCCGCATGATTAACAATGTGCTCGCCTGTGTTCTGTGTCGCTTCAAAGTCAAAGAATATGAATTTCTCTGAAAAAGCTAATATGTCTTTCTTCACGATTTCGCATTGGTGTTCAAGTGGTTTCAGTTCCTTACAATTACTGCATTTCGCATATCCGCATTTGTGCTCGTTTTTCTTCCTGTAGTTAAGTC